>JADPWL010000285.1:0-13223 GCA_019059595.1 Marasmia exigua
CCAGAAGAGCCCACACTACCCATCCGTCTCCTAGCGGACAGGTGTGCGTAAGGCGGCGCCGACCACCGGCGCCGACGTCTGCCCATTGCACATTCGGGCAGGCGGCTTCCACCTCGTCAACAAAAAAAAAGGCACGGGGGTACAAGACCGCCAACCTCCAGACTCCGGGCTGACACTAAGAATTTCATACCGAAAACTTAGGTACAAAATCGCAGCCATCGCTATTTTTAAGTGCGACTTACTACCCACTGCGCCATCGAGGCAGTCATATTCTTATATTCTGGTAATAACAACCTAGTATGGTTTATGGTTTCTTACTCATAACTATCAGAATATAGCAGTATAGAGTTTTCTATTTTAGAGAGAGGAAATAAAAACATCTCTGTGTACCAAAATAAATTGAATAGGTATTGAAAGCCAAAACATAAAATTGAATTGAAATATATTATAATACTTACTAAAATGCTTCTTCCTACCTTAGAGGTTGTCTGAAAGATCATAAGATCGCCTTATTGTACTGTTACAGGGCTGTTTTAGACCTTGAGTCGCGACTTCACGAGTTTCACAGAATCGCTGCTGTAAGGGTTTTGATACATTTAAGAGTTCATAAATCAAATTAAGTACTGAATACCCTTGCATGATACGACATATTGTAAAAGTTCCAAAACTACTTTATAGGTCCCTATTTATAAAGAATCAGGCCACAGCTGGTGGCATTGTTTTATTAAACAAGCACAGAAGTGCTAGTTTAATAAAACAATGTCATGTCGTTAACTGCCAACTTTTCTTTTTTTTATGTGATAGATGGCAGATGAGCAGACGGATCACCTGATGGTAAGCGATTGCCGCCGCCGTAAATTAAAAATTAATTAAAATTAAAAACATTAGAAACATGGCAGTAGCCAAACAAAACTACCTATTTGTTGTTTAATTTCAGTTTATTTAACACAGAAATATCTAGGTAACTTATTTTACAACAACCTGTAGACAAATGGATTGTTCTGTATTTTTTACCCTTAATCAATCTCACTGAGCTTCATGTAAAAAAAATATTTTTGTGTGCCTTCCCTTTTTCTAGGTACTACACACCTAGCCAAAATAACAGTATTCATTTATTGAATACATTATTATACAACCTGACCTTTAGTCATAGTGACAAATTTGTGTTTTTTGACACAAATAAATTTATAGATAATAAGTTTTTGTTGACTGGCAAAACTTTTTATTTGCCTGATAAAATTAAAAAAGAAATAGCTACTCTGTTAGCATTTAATATTAATAATTTGATTACCCAAAATATTTTTATTCCAAATGATTTAAATTACAATGTGAGACAATAGAGGAATCCTCTTGCAAACCAATGACAAAAAGAAACCCTAAAAATCTAAACCTTATTCATCAGAATATACAGGGTTTGTCTGGCAAATTACTTGAATTAGAATTATTTTTAAATAAAATGAATGTCCATGTATTATGTATTACGGAACACTGGTTAAGACAGTATGAATTAATTATTAATATTGACAACTATAGCGTCGGTAGTTCGTTCACGAGAAAGTCTGCAATCAGAGGCGGGTCACTAATTTTATTAAATAATTCCATTAAATATAAAGAACGCAAAGATGTCGTTTCACTTTCACTTGAGCGAACTATTGAGCTAGCATGTGCGGAGCTTGAACGACATGTCATTGTTTGTGTGTACAGGCCTCCATCTGGGAATTTTACTTCATTTGAATCCATTATGGAAGAAGTATTAAGAAAAATATGTTCATCTAATAAAAAAGTGGTTGTGTGCGGGGATTTTAACATCAATATTTTAGATAATTCTCAGAACTCAGTGCGGTTTCTGAATCTTTTCAGATCATTCAATTTATATCATCTTTTTAACGAACCCACACGAGTAACCCCCACCACAGCTACTTGCTTAGATAACATATTTTGTAACTGTGATGTATTAGACAAGTCCATAATAAACTTTATAAACTCAGATCATAGTGGACAGCTAGTAATGTTTGAATACAGTCATGCACCCTCTTCATGTAGCTTTGTGTGCAGGCCAATAACTGTAAACCGTAAAGAAAAATTTAAAGAAAATATTTCTAGAAAGGTACCTGCATTATCATGTCACGATGGAAATGCTAATCAGCTTTATAATATGCTTTTTAATGTGGTTGAAAAAGAATATAATCAGATTTTCACTACAAAAACAATTAAATTAGATACTTCTAAAACTAAATTCAGTGACTGGGCCACTACAGGCATCTATAAAAGCAGAAAGAGGCTGTTTGAATTATATGATATCAATCAGCCAATTCTGAAAACGCTAATTTAATTGAATATGTCAGAACATACTCAAAATTATTCAAAAAAGTATGTGCAATGGCAAAATCAAATTATTTGAAAGACAAAATAATAAAAGCCCCTAATAAAAGTAAAATCTCATGGAAGATAATAAATAAAGAGACTTGTAAAAATAAAACAAAAGACAACAAGCTCTCTCTAAAAATTGATGGCAAATCACTTGTTTCTGACTCTGAAGTAGCAGAAACATTTCAGTCTTTCTTTTCTAATATACCAGTCACAACAACCAATCAATTGAATTCCAGTCCACATCTCGCTGCTTCTCTCCTCAGGTCTCATGTTGATAAGTGCAACACGCCTTTTAGATTCAATCATGTCAATTCTAATATAATTTTAAAAACATTTAAAGAATTAAATATGAAACCGACTGAGGATTTATGGGGCATCTCGGTAGATATAATCAAAAATATAATACATTCTATCGCACCCCACTTAGCAATAATATTTAATAAATGTGTTGACGACGGTCAATTTCCCGATATGATGAAATACTTACTGTATTTCATCATATCGGGAAATTGACCGTCTCTCTCTCTCAATAATACCGTTATTCAAGTCGGGTGAGAAAAGTGACCCGTCTAACTTCAGACCTATTTCTATACTGCCTGCTCTCAGCAAAATTTTTGAAAAAGTAATATTCACTCAGTTATTGTCTCATTTAAACCTGAATAAAATATTGCACAGTAAGCAATTTGGATTCACAAAAGGGAAATCCACTACTGATGCTGGAGTGGCGCTTATCAAACATGTATTTGATGCGTGGGAGAAAAAGCGAGATGCTATTGGAATATTCTGTGATTTGTCTAAAGCATTCGATTGCGTCAATCATGAAACATTGCTAATGAAGTTACAGCATTACGGTGTCATAGACACCTCACTAAGTCTAATCAAATCTTATTTATCAGATAGGATTCAGAAGGTCAATGTCAATGGAACTAACTCTTCTGGCGCCCCTCTAACCATGGGTGTGCCCCAGGGCTCTATATTGGGGCCCTTGCTCTTTTTAATCTATATAAATGACCTTCCTTACTATACCAATGATCTATGTGAGATAGTGTTATTTGCTGACGATACATCCTTGATTTTTGAGGTTGATAGGCAAAAGAAAAATGTTGACGAAGTAAATAACACACTCTCTCAAGTACTACAGTGGTTTACTTATAATAACTTGGTTCTTAATTCAAAGAAAACAAAATGTGTTAAGTTCACGATGCCTAATATAAGGCAGGTCAAAATGAACATTGTCATGAATAACGAACCTATCGAAATCATAAACTCCACAGTTTTTCTAGGTATCACTCTGGATACAAAATTGCAATGGAGCCCTCATATTGCTGTCTTGGCAGGAAGACTTAGTTCAGCTGCATATGCAGTTAGAAAGATAAGGAATCTGACTGATATCGGGACAGCGAGACTGGTTTATTTTAGCTATTTTCATAGTCTGATGTCATATGGTCTACTACTGTGGGGATCCGGTGCTGACTTACAAGCCATCTTCATTTTGCAGAAGAGGGCCATCCGTGCCATCTACGGTCTTAGATCACGTGACTCACTCAGAGAAGTATTTAAAGAAATCAATATTTTAACCGTATCATCTCAATACATTTTTGATTGTATTATGTTTGTACGCAAGAACTTGCACCTTTACTCGCAAAAATCAGATTTCCATAGCTTTAACACGCGAAATAAACATAGGCTTGCTGTCCCAAATCTAAGACTTCATAAAATTGGAAGTTCATTTGTAGGATTGAGCATTAGAATGTTTAATAAGTTACCTCAAAATATTATTGATTTACCGGTACATAAGTTTAAGTTGCATGTAAAAAACTGCCTAATGCAGAAAGGTTACTATAAAGTAGAGGATTATTTGAATGATAAGGATTCCTGGACATGTTGATCTCTTCGCCTGTTCTCTAATGTATAATTCATTTCATAATTTTTCATTGACGATTTATCTAAACGATATTGATTATAAGCATTGTATATCATACTGTCACTGTAATCATAATTTGTATAAGAATGAAAATTGTAATTACCATATTATTTGGAAAGAGTAACTACTGAGTTTCTTGCTGATTCTTCTCGGTAGAAATTGACGTTCCGAATCAGCGGTAGATTGCATAATATTTGACATTCATAAATGTTCTTTATTAAATAAAGACATTTTTGATTTTGACTGTATAAAAATTGATTTATATTGATTATTCAATAATTGACAAGATGCTAACCACCTACTATTGTACACCTCGTCCTGCAGTTTATTAGTCTGGATTAAGTAACTACTACTCTTTGTGACCTATGAGGGGAACCTAAGTAGTCATGCTCACTCAAATGTCTCTGAGGTGGTGGCGCTATGTGGCGGGTCATTACATTCCCTCTAATATGGTTGAGTGAAATGATGGCTGACACGTACGTCATACTTGTGAACAGGTGCCACCTCTGGGGACTGGTCTGCTTCGGTTTACCTCATAATATTTATTTATTTTATTATTATTTCCTTTATTTTATTTTGTGTAACAATTAAACTGTATGGCTTGGTATGATGATGACACAACATTGTATGAAAGTTTGGCGATTAAAAAGAGTAACTGGCGAGTTTCTTGCCGGATCTTCTCGACCAGAAACAACTTTCCGAGCCGGTGGTAGAATCGCATTATGTTTATTTATTTCTTTAGTATATTTTATGTATCAACATATATATGTATTAACATGTAAATTATACATAAGTACTTATAAATAGTTTTAAGTCATTAAAATGTATGACGATTTGTAAGTGCTGTATACAAGCCTATGCAAATAAAGAATTATTTGATTTGATTTGATTTGATTTGATTTGATTTGATTTGACTCAATTTTGAGCCAATAAATTCCCATTGCTGAAAAAAGGCCCTCTTTACCCTTATGAGAAGTTAAAATAATGATAGATAAGTACAACAAATCAACTAACGGAAAATTAGAAAATCTGCTCTATTCGATTCCCGAACTTTGACTTCTAAAGCTACGGAACCCTTAGTGGGCAAATCCGACTGGCAATTGTCCGTTTTTATAAATGAAGAAGTAATAAATAAGAGTCATGAATTTTTTTTTATTGACAAATGTTATTACGCCGTAAGTGAATATTTATTAAACTAAAATATGAACTGATATTGTTATTAAATTATTGTTTTTTATATTTTGAATCGATATTTTAAATAGTTATTTTTTATTTAACTATTGTCTATTGTATGCCTTTATAAGGTTGGGCACAGTTAAGCACCATGCTGAAGTTTGTAACATCATACCTATTAACACCTGTGTTTGACAATAAAGAAATTATGAATTCTGAACATCGTGACATTCAAGCAACAAATCAGTATGATGATAAACTCATAAAATAAAGTTCAAGGGCAGGAAGTAATTCATCTCTCCTTATGCTTATTATGCTAATAAATGACTTAAATTATTTAGGGCTGGGCGAAGTTATTTTGTATTCTAACTGGTATTTTTTTTGTTTACTCGATTTAGCAAGGCAACAGTAACCAGCCAAGTTAAATTAAAATCAGATAACAAATCTTCAGAAAGTGTGCTCTGTGAATAATAAGCAGTCATTAGATTTAAAACATAACGGCTAGCCGCGTCGCTATACGGTCGAATTATGGACAATTTATCATATGCCTAGAAAGCAGGGAACATCATTGATGACAGAAACTATCAATTTTATTAGCGAAAATGAGACACTAAAAAGCATAAAAAAGACTCTTAAAAAACTCTTAACTTTTTACGCAAAAAAAAATCCCTGTTGAATAATTAAATTTTGTATTACATTACAAGATAGTATTGGGCGCAGACTTCGGTAACACCTTGTCTCGAGTGTACTGTTATAAAATGTTATTTGAAGTGTATAAACTTTCTAAATCGTGGTTTTCGAAGGCGGTTTTTTTTGTAAGATTTTTTTTTTTAGTCGGAGGTTAAAAAGTTTACGGCTAATATTATCAACCTTCCTTTTGGTCCGCATTGGCGACATAAGGAATGAACCTACTAGTAAGTACCAAGAGGAAGTGAAAATACTTCTGGATCGTATTGCTCACAAGAAACTTGGCATCATGGCCAGTTGGATCTCTTTCCACACTATGAGTAATTTTAGTTGTATCGAAGGCAATGTACTTTTACTTATATAACTGTGGGTGCCTTTCTTCTCTGGCTGAATTTTGAAAACAGATAACATAACATAGATAATGTACATCTAGAACTCTATCTATATCCGCTAATGGAACTCCATACCTTTATCAATAAGAACGTCCTCCATCATTAAACATTTTTAAAGCCGAGTCAAAACTCATCTCTTTAATTAAATTAAATAGAAGATCCCTTTAAGACTTTACAAGGTCCAGGTCATCGGTGAGTAGTCGATGGTCCGTCTAAGATCCTAATTTAATTAATATGAATGATGGTAATCCTATATATTCTTTTATCCAGAGTATAACATATTTATTTATTAGTATATAATATTGTGTTTTATATTTATGTATTTTCATTTACATATTTATAGCATTATATATACAGTTCACAACTAATTTCCTCTTTTCAATATTGCACCACCTACCCGTCCCTTCTATCAATGGCCTGTGCCTGAAGGTTGTCTGTAAAATCGCTTCCAAAAGCAATAATGACCGCCGAAATTGTCCAATTAAGTTTCTGTAATGCCTCGTTTTTTTAAGTTTTTTTTTTTGTGTAATAAATATATCTATCTCTCTATCGATATAGTCTAGAAGTACCATCACTACATGTTGTTTTCTTAAAATGAAATCAATGTTGTAAACGATACTCTGAATTGTGCGTGTACCGTAGAATTAAGGGTGGCATCCTAAGTTCCATGGCATGGTCGGGGCATTAAAAGCAGCTTAACACTTTAGTACCTTGCGAAACTAACTGTTCTCCTATTGTAGTCAGTTCCTAAGGGGTACCTAAGGGGTAACCTACGTAAATCTTACTTGCGGACATGGTACTAAAAATTGAATGCTACTGTTGATACTGACGTATGTGAGTGAACCCCCGTCAGCACTCTTTAGATTAAAATAACTGGTTATCAGGATTATATTGCGAAAGTTTTGAAGTACTTTGTTTGTGTTGACTAAAATGAATTCAAAGTAGTTCACCTAACCTTGTGTTTATACAAGTGTATTAGTCCAATGTTGATTAAACCATGAATTGCCCGGCTCGACCGGAGTGATAACCATGGCCTCCGAAAACCGGCGTGAAGCAGCCCTGTGCTGTGTTTCGCTTGCTGCGTTAGGGTACCGGAGGCCCATCCAGGGGAAAGGGGGGCTTAAAGGTTAGGTACGCACTGTGTCCTCCCACTGCGGGTTGCGGGGTGTCTATGGGCGGTGGCAAGTCGCTTACCATCAGGTGATCCGTCTGTGGTCTGCCCCAATCAATAAAAAAAAAGTTTCAAAAAGTTTCATTCAAATAAAGTTGATAGTTTGAGCAACACATTTTAATAATAATAAACAAGTTGAAGAAAATGCATGCAGGTATTTATGAAAATAAGGTTTATCATTGAGTCGCTAAGTCGCTACCTAAGCCCTCACATTTTAATAATGCTGGTTCCGAGAAGCGGTGTTTATTACTACTCATAGTTTTAGTAAGCTAACTAAACATTGAAACATAAACATATAAGTACCTATTAAACTGTTCAATTTATAAATGAACCTCTGAGATTTTTATTTATCGTGTTTTTTTTTCGATTTAATAATTTTGCTTGCATTTGGGGCGACGAATCAAACCAATCAATCGCCGTTCTTAAGGCGACGGGTAGGGCACACTAGCGACGCTGAATCAATTTCGCGTACAAAAATGGACCCAACATTTGTGAATGGTTATATAATGAAGATAGTTAACAGTGTTTGCCGAGAGCTTGTAACCCCGTAATTTGTTTAAAACAGATCCGATTAGTAAGCCCCCCCCCGCTAAAAATTAAAATCGATTTGGCGTCGCTAGTGTGCCCTACCCGTCACCTTAAGTTAATGGCCAAGATATATTTTCTTTTCCTTTTATGGATTCTACAAATTGAGGTAAGCACTTTAACCACGAATTGGTTTGGTAAACCACACATTACCATTATTTATTTTCACTGATTAACATGAAGTGAAACTTCACTGTATTTTTATGTGAAAGGTGGGCGCCATATTTAGATATATAGGTAGGATAGATATTCTTTATTGGCATAAAAAACCAAAAAAAATACAAGTATGTCAGTACTTTGTGACTCCACTGGTGGTTTGCGGTGTGTCCATGGGCGGCGGCAATCGCTTAACATCAGTGACCGTCTGCTTCGTTCACCACCAATGTTCTGATGTGTCAACAATTAAATATAAAATCATTCACCCACACCGATAGTACATAGAGCGGTTCTTATCGCTGTAGCGATTTTCTTCCGAGATAACCTTTGGCACAGGACAGAAATAACGTATTCGACATAGGCGGAAGACGTGAGTGCCAAGCAGTTTAACAAATGAATTTGAAAATGGCAGAAATATACTACTACAACCTGCTGTATCTGTAGACATTTACATCCCTTTAACCACGTGTTCTACCAACCATTCTGAGCAACATTTGTTTTACGACTTTTCGAAATTGGTCGAAAAATTTTTTGACTCCTCATACAAAATGACCAAGTCACGTGACTGACTTTGTATGAAAGTTAAAAAAAAATTATGCGATTTTTCAAGTCATAGAACAAATGTTGTTCAGAATGGTTGATAGAACACGTGGTTAAAGGGATGTAAATGTTCACAGATACTATATATACAGGATTTAATATATTACATAACATAAAATTAAATAAGCACTACATACAGTACTTAATAATAATAAAGATTATTTATAATAAAAATACATAAAAATATTTCTTAAGATAGGTATATAAATTGAACCAAAGAACAAACCATATTAAGATCGTTATATTTATTTTCTAATAACTACAAATAATTTTCGGTTTTTTCTATCTGCATATGTGGGTATGACAATTAATTAGGTATTATAAACACATTTTCCCACCGATTTATTCTTAGTGCAAACAAGGTTATGTAAAATTAAGTAATTTGAATCATAGATACTTAAAAATTATGTGACTACACCATAATACATGAAATCGGCGAAATCACCACAATTGTTATGTAGTGACAAAGCTAATATACCAACGAGATATATCAGCGTTTGCGGGCACGCCAAGGTCCTATTATTAGTGCGTTTTTACAATACGTGATATTGAATAGTCCGAAAATACATTAGAATTTACAACATAAAATGCCTGCAAAATTAAGTTATATGGTTTTATTAAATATTTTGTACGCACACTTATGTATAATACTAACAATAGATAATAAGTCATTTGTTACTAACCCTTTTTGGATTTTATTTGGTTCCGATTTTTTTTTAATATCTAAATTTTTCTTAAACCACTAGACCAATGCCTCAATGTCACAAAAAGCTGTGTTATTTTCTTTCCCGAAAAAGGAAAAATACAGCTATTTACCAGTATCGCGATTCAGGATCATGTACTATGCAGAAGTGAGTTGAAAGAGATCTGGGTGGTCTATTTCGATTAGGGATTGACATTTCGCATCATTATGGAACACATCATTAAAAAGTAGTAGCAAGCCTTTTAGGACTTCATAAAGTAGAACAACCAAAGCTTTTTAAAAGACCACAAAGTTTGCTGTGCCTATTTCTTAGCTTGTTTAGGAGTGTCTTGGAGTATTGCTCTCGGTTTGGTCCCCATATTCTAAATTCCACATCGATGCCGATCGAAAGGGTGCGAAACGGTGTTGGCGATATGCATCCTAGTAGATACAACACATGGGCCGACTGCTTCTATTTTACAATGAAAGACTTACCAATTTTAACATTACTCCGTTGCATTCTCGGCGTAGTAGATATGACTTACTCTGTCTCCATAAAATAGTGCACTCAGCATTGACGCCTCTGACCTACTGTCTTCACTCACTTTATACCAGATACAGATCTCGCAACCCGAAACACATTTGCACTTCAGGTGTATAGAAACAACCCACGTCCTTTTCAAACCCTGTTGTAAGGATGTGTCGATCGTGACACACAATATTTCGCGTGGTAAAGATATTGACATTTTCAATGGCAGTTTTCGCCGATATAAGAGATCCATACAGAGTTATTCAGAGAAGAACAAACCCTCGACCCTACTTTATAATAGTTACCTACTTAAATTTTTAAATGTAATTAGATAATTTTTTGTTTTTTTTTAGTGTAGCTCTAATTTTAAGCATGTTGTGTACGCAATTTGGATTGCTGTTTGTTAAAATGAAATGTTAATATTTGTGGCTGTATAATGTTCAGTAATCTGTTTGTGTACCAATTTTAAATAAATAAATAAAATAAATAAGACCAACAGGACGCCCATCCTATCATAGTAGCGATAATTTGATTTCTATGATGGAGGCCTTTATAGATTAACTAATAGTAGTTTTTCTTATTCAAATAGAGACTGCCTCGTTCGCGCAGTGGATAGTGCGTGGTACTTTAAAGCGAAAGTGGCTGCGCTTGGGGTCCCGGGTTCGGTCCCCGGATCGGGCCAAAGTTTGTACCTGACTTTTTCTGTAAAAGCGACGGGTAGCCCTAACAAGCGACACCAGTCAGTTAAATTGTTAGCTAATAAACCGGATCTATTTTAAACAATTTCGGAGCGGGAGTCTCTAAACAAACATTTATAGGTACTATTTAAATGGCCGTTTTTGGTGGTAATTCAAATTTCGAGTTCTAAAGCAGACTCTATTTTTCGAGAGGCTACGACTTTGAAATTGTTAAAATAATATTCCGGTTTAGTTGCTTACAAATTTAAATCAATTGACGTCGTTAGTGTGCCCTACCCGTCACCTTAAGAAATTCTCAGTGTTAGCCCAGAGTCTGGAAGTTGGCGGTCTTGTACCCTCGTGCCTCCGAAAGCACGTTAAGCCGTTGGTCCTGCGCCCGATCCCTCTCTGGTCGTGTCATACTGGTGTCCCATCAGAATAGGAGGGCAAGGGAATAGAGGTGCACTTGTGTTTGGGCACACACTCGAGCACTATAATATATCCTGCTTAAGAGTGGCTGGTCGTTGAGATTAGCCGCCTTAGCCGAAATCGGTTGGAGGATATTATCCAAAGAAGATTTGAGCGAAGCTGCAGGGAAAGCCAGTGTATTGCATGAAATAATTTCACCTGCCAAGCTGTCATATCCACCTTCGCCAACTATATTGTTTGTTGAAAATCAGGTTTTACTTGACACATTCACTATACATATATATGAATATTTTTTCTTTATTCTTGATGAAGTGGTTATAATTAATTTACAATCCTGATCGCTTATCTTCTTGATTTCGGCGTTTTTAATTTTGGATCTATATTTTTATATTATTAATGGTAATAAAAATTTCATAAGTTATAGTCATATTAATTCTAATAGTAAATATACTCGTGGTTTTCGAAAATCAAGAAACCGAATTATTCATCGGGTGGGTCGTTTATGATTTGACTTGGGTGGCTGATTCGGCCAACCCTTAATCCGATACTAAATCTATAGTATAGCGCTGTCATATATCCAATCTGCTGACGCTATACTATTGATTTTTCCACGAAAAAAAGATGTGGTCGTTCGGGCCTAAGTGAATGTTTCCAACACAATTCTAAAGTCATTTGCCTGAATAGTACACTTACAATATCCCGAGTATAAACCAAAAATAAAAAATACTATGGACTATTCATTCAATAATTTAATATATTGTTACGAGTACAAATACCAATGTATGGTATACTGTAAACCTAGTGGCATCCATGATCGTATGTGCCTTTCAATGCAACATCTACGGAAATGAAATAGTGTTGGAAAGATCAATGTATATTAGACAGCTTCACCTGTGGTATTTGTGAGAAGAGGACGTTATTACTCTGACTGGTATATGTTACAAAGAGTAGAATAAATACCCCTGGTCTTAAACTAACCTTCTGCAAGGAATATGAGGCCTATCAGGCAAAACGTGGTGTAACCACGGTTTGTTTTTGTACGGTACGAATATATTTTACAACAAAATGTTACATATATTCGTATATTGAATCTTCAATGCAGTAGTTGACGAAGCCACGTTTTTCTGCCTGTCAACATATGGCTTTGAAGACCTTGTTTCTTCCACGTAGACTATTAAAACAAAACCATAGAGCAGAGTGTGTAAGTTGGATACACCAACACGTTACGATTTAGGTTGGGGTTACAAGCCACTTTGTTTACCCGACTACGGCAAAGCAAAGGAGAGGTTATGATTTTGACAGGCTATGTATGTATGTATGTATGTATGTATGTTCATCTGTTTCCACGTAACTTCTTAACTACTTTATCAGAATTCGACAATGACATATCATTATAAGCGGCTTGATCGTCCTCTGTTTAGCTAATATGAAGTTTCACAAAATCTAATGTGCGCCTCTAGCGGACAAAACATACAGAGTAAAAAAATAAAGTTATGATAAATTGCCGTGTTTGGTATCATTTGAAAGCGCTTGACTTGAACAGTTTGAATATATATATATATATATATATAATAATATTCAAAATGTACAAGTACAGAGGGCGCCACATAGTTTGTGAAACCTTCATATAGCCTATAACTCTTAATTAATTCCAGCATTATCTCATAATATGACTTCTCGGTTTTTTTTTATTAAAAAACAAGACTATTTTATCCATTATCATAACTATTTTCATAACTATTAAAAAAAAACTATATTAAAATGGATACGATATTCCTGTTTATTAATCAGTTAAGAAAACATGATAAACTTCTGCTTTAAAGTCTACTTAGCAACGTATTGCGTTTC
>JADPWL010000288.1:0-10553 GCA_019059595.1 Marasmia exigua
TGTTAACTAAAACGGTGGTATAAAGCAGTCTACATTATTTTCGATATTTTTTTTGTTTCTAGCGTCCATAACTACTCTATAACACTGTTATAGCAAACAAAGGTTGATTGAATGTTTATAAATAAGGCCTAAATGCCCATTCATGACAATTAATAAAAAACAAATAGCGGTACTACCGGACCGAACAAACGCTTTGAAGAAACACTTTGTATATTGAACTTACGTTTCTATTTCGTCCAATACAAAAAGGGCGGAACCCTTAAACGTAGGTAGGGCATACCCTATCCGAGGTGAAATCTCATTTATCGGAGTGACGGGAAGTATTAGGGATAACACGCGATATTTAATGGCAACGGGACAACAACAATATGTATAGGCCGTGATATGACTATCATTATATAGTATAAAACAAAGTCGATTACGCTTTCCGTCTCTATGTGAGCATAATATTTTTTTTTAGTATCAACCTATAAACTGTATGTATGTACTGTTAGACGGCCCGTTTGGAACAGTGGTAGTGAACGCTACCTCTGTTTCAAGGGTTGCGGGTTCGATCCCCGCACAGTACAAACATTTGTGTGCATTAACATGTCTGTTTGTATTGGTCTGGGTGTGTACTATATATTTATAAGTATGTATTTACAAAAGAAAAATATAATATGTATTTATTTGTAATCCCACTGTTGATTCTGATATCCGTAACACAGGTGCTTGAGCTACCTATCTCGCAGTCAGAACAATGTATGTGATGTTGTGAAATATTTATATTTATTTATTAACTGTCCCACTGCAGGGCAAAGGCCTCCATCATAGATATCAAGTTATCGCTACAATGATGGTGAAGCCTAATGGCTTTTCACCGCGCTTGCCTAATGCGAATTGGTGATCACAAACCCGAGCTATGTCCGAAAAATTCGAAACATTCATTTCTCCTCGACCCGGGAATCGAACCGACCCCGAGATCACGGCCCGGTACTTAAGCCACTAGACCGGACGTGAGCATAATTATAAATATCTTCAAATGTGTATTTAAAGATAATTCTCCTTATTCTAAATCGCGATCTAAAGTTATTGCCGTACTAAAGCTCATGTCATCCCGTTCCAACACGCAAAGTCAAAAGGGGCTGGCAAGAATTTTGTTCCGGGACTATCCTTAATTCGTGATTTGTAATAAGGGGAATACACATACTGCACCCTCGAACTGGAGGCCCAATCCAGGGAAAAGGGGATAAAGATTGACAGCACACTTGTAACTCCACGGGTGTTGCAGGTGTCCATAGGCGGTGGCAACCGCTTATCTCCAGGTGATCCGTCTGCTCGTCTGCCAGCTATAACAGAAAAAACTAAGCAACGGATTTGGTGCGGTTTTTTACAAGATAGAGTAATCAAACTGGAAGGTGACCGTGCGAGAGCCACGCTTCGGCATGAATGGGCCGGCTCGACCGGAGTGATACCTCACAAAACCCGGCGTGAAGCAGCCCTGTGCTGTGTTTCGCTGCGTGAGTGAGGGTACCGGAGGCCCAACCCGGCGGAAAGGGGGGTTTAAAGGTTGGCAGCGTACTTTTGACTCCACTGGTTTCACGAGTGTCCTTGGGCGATCTACTCGTCCGCCACCTATCACATAAAAAAAAGGTTTATGTGTATAATAAATAATGACGAAGGTAAAGCTGCTGGCATGATCATTAGCACCCATAGAAGTAAAACTCTGCATTTATATCAAAACCCTCGCCAACCCGTCTGCCAAGCGTGGTGAGTATGGCAATTACCCCTCATGTGATTGAGGGAGGCCCGTGCCCCAGCAGTGGGGACTTAAATGGGCTGATGATGATGATGATGAAATAATGCCACTCGTGCAAATCCGAGGCAGATCATTAGTTTACTTTCTGGCGGTTCTTCAGAGTATAGTAATTTGAAAATTACTTAGATATGTTGGTTGTTGTGCAGCGGCGTTGTTCATACTTAATCAGTTATTTTAAATACGAATATACGTAATTAACTTTCGAGATAATGAACTTTCAAATTAAAATTCCGACTATTCATTACGAGATTGACAGCTGACGTCAAGGTGACGTTTGCGGACTGCGTTCGGAAACGTATAGTGTTTGGAATCACTGTGATTCTATAACGAGTGATTTAGTATTAGCAACGGACTTTGGTAATTTAGCCAATTAATTTTATTATTAGGTAATATTTTATTTTATTTAATAATAAGTGTGTGCATTTATTCTGGACACTTGGTGCGACGAATAGACGAAGATGAGTACTCCTGAGGAGCAGGAGTACCAACGGCTTCTGGAGCAGCAGATGCTGGAAAAGGAGAGGGAGATGGAGGTTCTCCAGGAATTGAGTCAGGAAGCTGGCTTTCGGCCCCGCGCGTCCTTACAAAGGACTCCACCCCACGCCTTCTCGAGCCCCCCCTCCCCCTCCTCCAGCGGAGCAGCTCCCCCCAACAGCCAAACGACCGCTGGCCTCCCCGCAGGAAGTGCAAGAGGCGGTTCGCCGGCGAGTCGCCAGCAGACGGCCGCAGGTGCCCCCCATTGGAGGAATCCTGACGACCCCCCTACAGGCAGCGACCCCCTTGGCTACCTCGGTTACATCGGCACCCCCGACGGACACACCTTGTGCGGCACAAATTGGGAACAGGCAGGAGGAGGAGAGTCTGGCTTCAAGGTCTAAGGAGCAGTTGATGGACTTGGCCTACGAAGCGGTGAGGGGTATCAGTTCGGTAGTCAACGCTACTAACAAGCTGAACCACACGGAAAAGGGTGTTATCTCCAGCTTCAGCCAGAACATACTTGCAGCGGTAGCGGCACTGAACATTCGGTTAGCGGAACAGGAACACGCTGTGACGGCGATGAAGCTGCAGGTGGCCTCCATGGAACTTAAGGTGGCAAGCGTAGGTGCAGGAGTAAGTTGCGCAGCTCCCCCACCAGGACTGACCCAGGGCGTAGTAAGCTACGCTAGTAAGTTGAAGCTGCCCAAGGGAAAGCCCGAGATGGAAGTGAAGCCTAAGGGACCGGCTGTACTTTTCTACCCGGCGTCTGAGTCCATCAAGACCTCGGAAGAGACAAAGAAGGAGCTGCAGAAGGCTGTGCAACCAGGGAACCAGGGAATTCAAGTCCAGGGAATCCGTAGGGTCGGCAACGCAGGCGTCGTTGTGCAAACGGCGACCGCCGAAGCTGCTCGGAAATTAAAGGAAGCCGCACCGCCGACCCTTAAAGTTACGGACCCAAAGAGTCGGCGACCGTTGGTGGCGATAAGAAACCTGCGAAAGGACCATGATGGAGAAAAGGTGATACAGGACCTGCACGCGATCAATCTGGCGGAGTTCCCCGAGTGGAACATGAAAAAGCTGCGCGAGAGCTGTAAGGTGGCTTTTAAGAAAGGCCGTCGTGGAGGGCGGACAACGGTAGTGCTAGAGTGCACTCCGCAGCTGCGTGACACCCTCATACACTTGGGGAAGGTCTACATCGCCTGGGATGAAGCAGAGGTCTGTGATTATATTCGCGTGACCTGCTGCAACAAATGCCAGCAGTACGGACACCCGGAGAAGTTTTGCAGGTCCTCGGACACAGTCTGCGGGAAATGCGGGGAGGTCGGACACAGGGCTCAGGAGTGCAAGTCAGAAAAGAGCTGCTGCGCGACTTGCAAGCGCTTTAAACGACCAGAGGCAGCCAACCACAACACAGCGGCGCTAGATTGTCCAGCGCGCTTATACGCAGAGCAGCAGGCGGGTAATATGACGCAATGGCAGTAAGAGCATCAATGAATAATGAAGGCCAGGCGGCTGGGCCTTGGAGGTTCGGCTGCCCTGCAATTAACGTAGGGCAGCTGAACCTCCATAGCTCAGCCGCTGCAACCAAGGAGATAACCATAGTCGCCAAGGAGCTGGGTTTGGACTTGGTACTAGTACAGGAACAGTACAAGCATCCGCAGATCATCCAATGCGGATCCAAACCCAAGGCCGGAGTGTTGGTGATGAATCAGGCGTTTTCGTTCACGTTCCTGGAACATCTTAGCAACGAACACTGCGCGGTCGCACACGTTGATACCGGAGATAAGGGTCGGAGCTTCTACGTGGTATCGGTATATTGCCAGTACAGCCACGACATCTCCCGACACTTGGAACACCTGTCCCACGTGATGGATCAGCTGGCAGGGAAGCACATATTGATAGGCATGGACAGCAATGCACACTCGCCACTCTGGCACTGTGAGGAACGACAATACGTTGGGAGAGGACCTGACACCGAGTACAGGAGAAATCAGATGGAAGGATTTATCCTGGGACGAGCTCTTTTACTCCATAACAAGGAAGGTCAACCCCCAACATTTCACGGCCCCAACGGATACTCAAATGTGGACCTGACACTCACTACAAGAGGAATCACTGTGTCAGAGTGGACTGTAAGAGAAGGAGCAAGCTTGAGCGATCATCAGCTGATTACATTTAGAGTAGGCGACACAGCGGTGCGATCGCGGGTGGAAGTTGCTGGTCAGGGTCAGATGCAGCCATCTTACAGAGACCGAGGCGCGAACTGGGCGAACTTTTGCTCAGCTTTGCACTACCGAGTGGGACGTCTGCAACTCAGGAGACCAGCTGAGGACATCTGTAATGAGTACACAGACATACTGACACGAACGGCAAGCGAATGTCTGGGCAATCGCAAAAAAGCGGACACCGGTGGGTACGAGTGGTGGACACCTGCACTGGACAAACTCAGGAAGGAAGTGTACAGCGCGCGTAGGAACTGGCAGAAGTCGCGGAAGAGAGGAGGTGAGCAGGAAACTCATTTGAAGAATGAGCTCAATGTTGTGAGAAATCACTACAAAGAGGCAATGAGGAGCGCGGAGATCACCTTTTACCGCAAAGTGGCCGAATCCGGCAACAATGAGCCGTGGGGGATGGCTTATCGAGCTGCCTCTGGCAGAGTTCGCCCCCCACCCAACGTGATGCACGGAATGAAGCTCATGGAAGGACATGCAGAAACTGGAGAGGAGACCATGTCTGGTCTCCTGCGCGCGCTGTGTCCTGATGACGACCTGGAGAAGGATGATGCGTACCACCGGCAGGTCCGAATAGCTGCTGCGTGTGCCCCGACTGGACGAGACTCAGATCCACCCAACCGGGAGGCACTGGAGCGAATAGTCAAAGATCTACCAAACACGGCACCGGGAATGGATGGAATGACGCCACGGATCATAAAGCGAGCATGGAGAGCGAGTGGAGAGGAAATGCTGTATATGTTTTCCGCGTGCATAAGAGAAGGTGTGTTCCCAGCCATATGGAAGACCGGAAGACTAGTGGTTTTGCCAAAAGGCAACGACAAACCCCTGACAGACCCAAAAGCGTATAGACCGGTAACGTTGCTGCCCATTTTGGGAAAGATACTGGAACGTCTCATTATCACCTGCGCTCCTTGTCTGCACCGGAATATCTCACCAAGTCAGCATGGTTTTAGGTGTGGAAAGTCGACGGTTACGGCGATTAACGCAATTATGGACCGAGTTACGAATACCTCCAAAAACTATTGCCAGCTTATATTCTTGGATATTTCAGGGGCCTTCGACAACGCCTGGTGGCCCATGGTCCTGCTCAAAGTGAAACAAGGTGGATGTCCACCAAATATTTACAAAATCTTAGTGAGTTACTTCACAGACCGGCGAGTGGGTTTATTCATGGGTCGACAGGTGGCGTGGAAGAGGTCTACAATGGGCTGCCCCCAAGGTTCGGTGTTAGGGCCTACTTTATGGAATCTTCTGCTCGATGACATCCTTAGGTTACCGATGCCCGAGGGCGTCAGCATGACAGCCTATGCGGATGATATCACGATCGCGATCGAAGCACCAACCAGAGCTAAAATAGAGCGAGATGCACAATATATGCTCCAGGCGGTGTCCGAATGGGGGCATCGGAACCGTCTGACTTTCTCAGCCGCTAAGTCGCAGACGCTTACCTTGAAAGGCAAATTCAAGCGCCCCCCAACGATACGTATGGACAATAAATCGATCGCGCACGTGAGCATGGCAAAGTTACTTGGGGTGGTGATTGACCAAGGGTGCTCCTTCTTGCAGCATGCGAACTTTATCGGCCAGCGGGCTAGTAACTGCTTCGGGAAGATGTCGAGAATATCTTCATCGACCTGGGGCGTGCGGTACAAAGCACTTAAGGTCCTGTATTCAGGGACCTATGTTGCAAGTCTTACTTACGCTGCGGCAGTTTGGTGGCACCGGGCAAGCATCTTCGTGGTGAAGCGAGCTTTGCTGCGCACCCAGCGGCCTGCAATGATTCTGCTCACGAAGGCTTATAGGTCTGTTAGCACATCAGCGCTGCCCGTGCTAGCTGCGGTGTTGCCGGCCGACTTAGAAGTCGTTCGTGTGGGACGATTCGCCCAGGAGTGCCCAAAGGAAGCCACAGACAAGGAGCAGACGGCACTTAAACGTAGAATATTCGGAGATGTTGTTGCCCAATGGCAGGAGCGCTGGTCGACCAGCGACAAAGGAAGAGAGTTGTCGCAGTTTTTCCCAGACGTAGAAATGAGATTATCGGCCGGTTGGGTGGAACCAGACTACGCTGTGTCACAAATATTTACAGGACATGGGAGTTTTAACAGCAGACTGCACGCGATGACTCTCTGTGAGTCACCTGTATGTCCCTGTGGAGAAGCTGATGAAACTCGGGACCATGTGCTGTGGGAATGTCAGCTGTATGAAGAAGAGCGGCAACAGATGCTGAATGACTGGAACAGAAACGAGATAGGACCAGTATACCATCAAGAGATGGTCAACTCTGCAGAAGGTTTTCGACGGTTGCGTGCGTTTGCACACAAAAGGCTTAATATTAGGAAGGAGATTGATTGATGTGGAACTGCCCGAGCGCGAGTCGCTTGTGTTGTGGTGTTTCACGCCCCATTTGGGGAGAAGTGACATTGAGATGGGACACAGACACAGATTTTGTAGGGAGTGAAGAATCGCACCGGGGAAAGAGCCCTTAGCAAGTACCTGGTGAGCGTCTCCCAAGATTCGGTCCGTATTCCGAGACGGTAGGAAGGACCATGGGCTGGTGGAGGGACTGTGTCTTTATTCATTACGAGACGAGTATTAAACTCGTAGTTAGAATTAGATAAGATTTTAGAATTTAATATACTGTTTTAGAAGCCGTAATTTTTTGTCCGCCAGTTCAATAGAGCCGATATTACGCTACTTTATTTTCTTGCTACAGGCCAGTCTTAATATCGTAGAAAAAATATCTTAAAGTAAATATAAAGAAATAAACTCTCAATAAACCTGGCCATTACAAACAACAAAACAAAAACAGGAAAAATAAACCGTCAACAGTCAACACACAACAAAATCAAATCTTTCATAACATCCTTAAAAAAACAAAGCTTTACCAATACACAAATAATAATATATTCGACAATTTATTATATCGATGAAATATCAAAAATGAAAGCACAACGTGGGAATCTTTTTCAGTATTCAAGCCAATATTCCTAGCTGATAAACGTTTTGTTCTCAGATAATTCTAGACTTCCTCTTTGGGTACGTGCTCGACATATTTTCCCGTATATTCTGATCCCGGTTGGTCATTTGTTTGCATGATGCAAACGTGTGTGCTATTTTCTTTGTTACTGCGTCTTGCATCTGTGTTTGTATTACGTTTCTTGCGTTGGGTATAAATTGCCGAAACAATAATCCCACCGAAAACATTTTCATATAAAATATAAATAAATATTTCACAACAACACATTCAAGCCACCTAGAGAGCAATGGAGAGGGCTATGCTTAGAGTCTCCCTGCGTGATCGTATCAGAAATGATGAGATCCGCAGGAGAACTAAGGTCACAGACGTAGCCCAAAGAATTGCATGCCTTAAGTGGCAATGGGCAGGGCACATAGCGAGGAGAACAGACGGCCGTTGGGGTGGAAAGGTCCTCGAGTGGAGGCCACGTACAGGAAGTCGAAGCCGTGGCAGGCCTCCTACAAGGTGGACCGACGATCTGGTGAAGATCGCGGGAATCCATTGGATGCGGGAGGCACAAGACCGATCTGTGTGGAGAACATTGGGGGAGGCCTATGTCCAGCAGTGGACGTCTATTGGCTGAAATGATGATGATGATGAACAACACATTCATTGATCTGATTCCGAGATAGGTAGCTCAAGCACCAGTGTTATGGAGATCAGAGCAATCAGCAGAATTACAAATATATACATTTAATACTTTTCTTTTGTAAGTTACTTATTATACTATACTTATTATACATAGAAAACACCGAGAACAGTACAAACAAACATGTTCATGCACACACATGTTTGTGCAGTGCGGCGATCGAACCCCCTTGCTCCAGAGGTAGCATTCAATACCACTGATTCCAACGGGCCACGCACTTGTGTGTGACTCTAATGGTATCACAAATCGGCGGCGGCAATCGCTTACCATCAGGTGATCCGTCTGCTCGTCTGCAATCTATCCCATAAAAAAACAAGGCATTTATTTACAAAAGCTAACTTTCAACTGGTTTTCGAAAACCCTAAAGTTAAATTCTGGCCCTCTTAAAATGTTGCCAAGACGAGCTGACCTTACGACTCACACTTTTTAAAAGTTGTAATTTTTTTTTACTAACTCTACACGCCTGACTGTACAAGTGTACAATCTCAGAAAGAAAAAGTGTCTACAGTGCGACTACAATCAAAAGGCACCTCAATGACCTTGAGAGGGCGTTGTCCAACGTTTTATACATCTGAAAATGTCAAAACAGCATCAGTTCCGACTTTTGCCCCGTGTAAAATAACCGAAGGCCGACTATAACTTCAGAATCTCTACACGTCAAGATGATAAGCTTATTATGATTTGACTAGTCAGATGGCGCATTGGGTACAGTCAACAGCAAAAGTTGATGAACTCTGTTCGCTCTTACGCTCCACAGAATAAGGACTACAACCTGCGAAATAAGTGCAGCTACTTCTGCTGATGACTGTACCTAGTGGGTTCAATCCACACCCTGGAGAAACAATTTCGTGAAGAACACTCATGTTATATATATATACACTAGGTACACAAGGCTGACGTCCGTGGCACTCACTCAGCTGGCCCTACTGAAAATCAGCGTCATGACCTTTTTCAGGGTCATGACATAGGCTGAGTGGGGGCCATTTATGTTGGAGGTCAAAACACACAATATATTATTTGCACTGCCTGGTTATTTGTACTCATTATTTTGTTTTTCCTTTGTTTTGTTTTCTTTTTTTTTCTGTATCTATTTTTTTTATTTGTTTGTTCTTTTGTTACTAATATTGTACTCTGTAAAATTTATTATTTTGGACATCATAACACTACTGTTTGTAGTGTTGTGATGTCCAAAATGATAAATTTTTCTTTCTATCTTTCTTTCTTTGCTGTGTCATACACACATGACACATGAATTTATATCTATTATCCCATCCACTCAGTGAATCAAGATTAGGTACTCGTAGTTTTATTTTAAACACTACATTAGTTAACCGTTGATAAAAATTATCTTCGTTTTTCTTTTTTGCATAGAATATTTTACTACCTTGTCCTCGATTTTAGCTAAAACCGATTTAATATTCACGAGGGGAAGCGTCATTTTTTCAAGTGCGACTTGAATTTTGATAAGAAATCTTCCTAATTGGTCCTTCCAAGGGGACAATACTAATACCGCTCAAATTTGATGAAAATTCAGAAACAGTTTTTTTATTAATTTTACCTACACAAAGGCAATACAAAAATGAAAAAGGAGGATAAGTTTGGCGGCGGCAATCGTGTTTTTGCTCACCCTGAATAGTTTAATTTACAATTAGTTTCTATGAAATGTTTACGTTTAGTTAACATATTCATTAATATCAGGATCTTTAGAGTCATTCAGTATGCGGGATTAAAAAAAGCATATGCAAAAATGTTAAGTTGAGGTAAATAAGTGCTAGATAATCCGATCACTAAAGCTGCTGTTACACATGCTGATTTGTAGCATGCTTTTAAGCATACAAAATATGAGCATGCTTATGGAACTGTCCACATTTGCTATCAATAAGCATGCTTTTACCCATATTTTAGCATGCTTAAAAGTGAGCAAACCTATTTACACGCGCTAAAGCAATCCGCCACACTCCCCCTTCCACCCGCGCTACATGCATGCTACCTTGCTTAAAAATCAACCGGTGTGCGATTTTTGAGCATACTCAAAAATAGCATGCTTATATGTATCACGTCCGTCACATGCTATAAGTCATTATCGTCAGCCCATTTCAATCCCCACTGCTGGGGCACGGGCCTCCCACAATCACATGAGGGGTAATTGGCATACTCACCACGCTTGGCAAACGGGTTGGCGAGGGTTTTGATATAAATGAAGAGTTTTCCTTCTCTGGGTGCTGATGATCATGCCAGCAGCTTTACCTTAGTCGCCTTTTACGACACCTCGGTAAGAGTGAGGGTGGCCTATTCTACTCTGCCGGGGACCACACGGCACATATGCTATAAGTAGCACTTGCTCAAAGGTAAATGCTTTCAACATGAAAATAAGCATGT
>JADPWL010000290.1:0-11887 GCA_019059595.1 Marasmia exigua
TCACAACAATATTTCAGAATGAATAAATCCCTAGATATTAATGTTGCCTAGGCTAGGTAGCTAAGAACGTGTAGTGAAAGTTCATTAACTTATACGATAGGAGCGCCGTCGGGGGTTTAGTCGGTAGGCCTCCGGCTTCACCGGAGGAGAGCCTGACATAACCCGTCCACCCCCGGTGGACGAGTATGCATAAGCCCACGTCGGCCTAATGCACTACGTGCCGGCCGCATGCCCCCGACGCAAAAACAAAAAAAGGCTAGTTAGCTAAAAATGGGAGAGCCACGCTTCAGCATAAATGGGCCGGCTCGACTGAAGTGATACCACAACCTCACAGAAAACCGGCGTGAATGGCTACACTAGAAAAAAAATACGACCCCACTATAAGAAGGTGGTTTCTTTTTCTACCATGTTACTGGCGTGACAATAATGTATACTCATGCCAAATAAAATATTTCTAGCACACTTACTGCCACACTCAGAGTCGTTGATTAACTTAGTTGGCTACTTAAGAAAAAATATAGTCACTTATTTTGATACGCATAAAGACTACCGATACTAAAGTTAATGAACATTAGCTTAAATGACGTCTCTGAGTGCGGCCGTTAGTGCCTAAGTGCCAATTAAAGAAGCCCTTTCAGGATTCAAAGAAATTATGATTGCAGGAGGTAGGTACCTAAATTAACAGTGACGGTGAAAACAAAATTTTGTATCCTTTTTTTAATAATATCGGCGCTAAACGCAACGAAAATAAACAAATACATTATAGTACAACCTGTGCGTGAATGGGATCAGAAATGGCCCGCCATTTCTGATCCCATTCTTTATCCGCGCAGGTTGTACTTACTGCTTGACGTTTCGACGCGACCGTCCGTAGCACAGACCGACCAAGATCAGAAGGCAGTTTAGTGACACTGACAGGAGGGCGTTGTAAAACGTTTTTTCTATGCAAAAATGTCAAAACAGCATTAGTTCCGACTTTTGCCACGTGCCAATTAACCGTGATCGGACTGTAATGCGGTCGAAACGTCATACAGTAAATACTACAATGTCACGTTTAGCTCCGATATATAACAAATTTTAGAATAATGCAACGCGTAAGGTTAACTTTTTATTATGTTCAACGTTAAAAAGTATATTGCGTTAAAACAATATAATACTGTTTTTAACACAATAGTTGGCAACCCTATCCCGGCCTCTAAATAAGGACAAGTGTGTGTGTTATATTTATTTTTTTTATTGAGTAATGCATCATGTACAATGTCAACAGATCTTTAAATGTAATGGTAAGTAGATACATGTACCCTGTTAGGGTGTAGCAAGATTAACAGTATACTAGTTTCGTCATTAGTGATTAGCTTAAAAGATAACAGTGATTACGCAATTTAATACGTGTGCGTACAAGTGTGTGTGTTTTATGTTTTTTTTTCTCATTTTAAAAATGTATTCAATGAACAGACCGACACACTATTTTCAGTTCTAATTGCGATGCAATTTCTCTTTTCGAATATTTAAGGATTGAGGGTGTTTTTCGTAAAATTATGATAAATTATATCAGTCAAATAGATAACACATGAGGTTAAATGATTACAAAAGAAGTTTTGAAAAACAAAATCACAATATTAATATAAGGTATTGAGATAAAATAGTAAGTAAATAATAATGTAGAGAGTATGTAGAGAGTGCACTTGTGTTTGCACACACACTTGAGCGCTATAATATATCCTGCGTACGTAGCTGATCGTTACGATCGGCCGCCGTAGCCGTAATCGGTTGGAGGATATTATTATTAACTTATATCGATCATCCTTTGAAAGATTTGTATACTTACTTAAGTAAGTAAGCCTATTCTACTTGCCGTGTGGTCCCCGGCAGAGTAGAATAGGCCACTAAGGTAAAGGCGACTAAGGTAAAGCTGCTGGCATGATCATCAGCACCCAGAGAAGGAAAACTCTGCATTTATATCAAAACCCTCGCCAACCCGTCTGCCAAGCGTGGTGAGTATGGCAATTACCCCTCATGTGATTGAGGGAGGCCCGTGCCCCAGCAGTGGGGACTTAAATGGGCTGACGATGACTTACTTAAGTGTGGTGCTCTGCATACATTTGGAAAACCATAATCCAAAATGGGAAAGAAGAGGAGCTTTGTCATCAACCATAAAAAAGCACGATTATAAAAACATGCTTTAAAAGATATAACCTAAATCACATTTTACATCCATCAGCTTCCATATCTGAAGCTTAAACCCACATATTAATATGGTCGATTTTTGCATAACAGTATTAGAGCGCTACCGTTTTCGTGGATCACCTAATGGGCTGTGAATAAAATTATCGTGAGTATAAATTTAGTAAATACTACAATGTCACGTTTAGCTCCGATATATAACAAATTTTAGAATAATGCAACGCGTAAGGTTAACATTTTATTATGTTCAACGTTAAAAAGTATATTGCGTTAAAACAATATAATACTGTTTTTAACACAATAGTTGGCAACCCTATCCCGGCCTCTAAATAAGGACAAGTGTGTGTGTTTCATGTTTTTTTTTCTCATTTTAAAAATGTATTCAATGAACAGACCGACACACTATTTTCAGTTCTAATTGCGATGCAATTTCTCTTTTCGAATATTTAAGGATTGAGGGTGTTTTTCGAAATTTCGAAAATTATGATAAATTATATCAGTCAAATAGATAACACATGAGGTTGAATGATTACAAAAGAAGTTTTGAAAAACAAATTCACAATATTAATATAAGGTGTTTGTGCAAGAACGCCATCTAGCGCGTAATTCGATAACAACGGTGTCATTGGGTTCTAAAGCAACTGACACATCAAACCAAAGGAAGCCTGCAGTTCCACAAGCAACCACAGGATGGCGCTGGGGAGCATCGACCGACCGGTCTCCATGGATGAGGAGCCGCAGGAGCCGTCACTTCATTCTCGACAGCGCCCAGACTCGTTACCTATTCATCTTTTTAAGCATCAATTTTTTATAAACTGTTAATTAAGCAATAAATGTCGTAGTATATTGAATTCAATAAATAATTCATTGAACCACCCTTAAGAAACCACCCTGGGAGAATAGGCAGGCTAGCCACGATAGAGGTCAGGCCAGATATCGAACAAAATTGGACCTTCTACGCCGCATCAGCTCAAGACCAGCATCAGAGGTTTGACCGATCGTTCCTTTTTTTCCCTCCTTTCCAAGTGATTTGTGCTAATATCGTGTTTTTCTCAATTCTAGAAAGTGCTCAATCATAAGTGCGTGGCTTGCATCTACCCTCGCGTTCTTCGCTCCTACTTCTGGAAGCTTCGAGAAGAACTGTGAGTACCTGATTCCCCGTCACCCACACACACACACATTACACACAATGACTAAAAAGAGGCATTCATTAGTAGATTTTGAGGATAAGGATGATTTAGTTAAAAACGCGATCAAAAAAAGGGGTGTAGTCAAGTGCAAACTAACTAATTTTGTGAAATATTTGAATGAGTTAGAGTTAGCTAGTGAAACAACAGAACTGCAAATAGAAGAATTAAGGTCACGTTTTCTTAAGGCAGAAACTTTGTTGGAGCAGTTCTCAGATATTCAGGATGAAATAGACATTACCATTGGTGAACATTTAGCACTCAGAGAACAACAAGAGAGAGAAGCATTTGAGAATCAATATTATGCCGCTGTTGCCAAATGTAAATGTAAATTAAATGGATTTTCTTCAAAGCAGGGTAAGTCTTGTTCGCAAAGTAGCATCAAACTACCTACGATTTCATTACCCGCTTTCGATGGTTCATATGATCACTGGCTGGAGTTTCGCGATATTTATCTATCTCTGATTCATAATTCTAAAGATATTGACAATATTCAAAAATTTCATTACCTACGTTCTGCTTTAACGGAAAACGCTTTACAAATTATTAAATCGTTAGAGTTTTCAGCTAATAATTACCTCACTGCTTGGGAACTATTAGAAAATAGGTTCAATAACAACCGTTTGCTTGTCCATAATCATGTTAAGGCTTTATTTTGCGCACAGTCTATCAATAAGGAGTCGGCTCCACACATTAGGAAACTTCTAGACACAATTCTAAAGAACATTCGTTCGCTCAAGTCTTTAGGTGAACCGACAGATTCATGGGATACTTTAATCATTTATATTATAGTTTCCAAACTCGATTCCGCTACTGAACGCGAATGGGAAGTGTATAAGAGTACCCTCAATAATTCGACAAAAAGTGAAAAAATATGTTTAGCCGATTTAACTAAATTTCTTAAGGACAGAGCTGACGTGTTAGAAACTATTAACGTAACTCATAGTCACAATAAGCCTAATTTCGAGTCTAGAAGACAGTCGCTGTCGAGTAACGCATTATCAAAGTCACATAGTCATGTTGCAGGCGTATCGCAAACTAATTCAAATTCGCAAAAGGCTGCCAACCCAAAGCGATTTCGCCCATGTAGTATGTGTAATGCTAATCATCCGCTTTATTCATGTGAAATGTTTCTTAACTTGTCCATTAATGATAAGTTGAAACACATTGAACAAAAAAAACTGTGCCATAACTGTCTCCGTATTGGCCATGCAGCAGCTAGTTGCTGGTTTGGAGCATGTAAAAGGTGTAATTTAAAACATAATAGCCTAATTCACAAAGACATGGACAGCGTCGACGCTGGTGCATCAACATCTTCAGCGGACGCATACGGCAATCAGCTACTTCATCAAAATCATAACTCAAATAATTCGCAATCATTTCATTCTGCAATAACTACTAATTCGCTTCATAATAATGTCAATGACAATCAGCTGGAACACTCAATTCTAGAACCAGTACTGTTGTCGACAGCCCTAGTTGAAATTGCAGATAAACACAACAACTTTCATACAGCTAAAGCTTTACTCGATAGCGGAAGTCAACATTGCATAATTTCAAAGGACTTCTGTAATACACTCGGCATTCCATTACTACAGTCCACTGTTAAAGTCACTGGTGTAGGCAGCTCAGTCACGCAGTCTACACACACCTGTGAGATTCAGTTAAAGTCTAAGACTAGTGCATACACGACGCGCTTTAATTGCCTAGTCCTCCCACGCATCACAGCCCAATCGCTATCTTCCGAATTCGCATATAATAATATTCCAATTCCAGATCACATACAACTAGCTGACCCTAATTTCTTTTCGCCTGTAGAAATAGATTTGTTAATCGGAGCAAATAAATTTTGGGAATTGTTAAATGACGGTCTTATTCGTTTGCCAAATGGTCCATTTTTACAAAACACAAAACTCGGATGGATCATTTCAGGTGCATTACATAAAAAAAACTTACGCATTTATCAAGTTCAATGTAATTTCACGCAATCCATTGATACACAATTAAAACAATTCTGGGAATTGGAAGAGATTCCTCAAAGCCATAAGCTCACCCAAGAAGAAATCGCATGCGAAAATTTGTTCTCGGGCACAACGTTACGCGACAATACGGGTCGGTTTTCCGTGCGCATTCCTATGAAGGAATCACCTGAGGTATCGGGCGATACGTTTACGCTAGCAGAGAACCGGTTCCTAGCGCTGGAACGTAAACTACAACGAAGCGCGCCGGAGTACAGAAAATTGTATTGCGATTTTATGTCTGAGTATTTAAGCCTGGGGCACATGAGTCGCATAGATAATTATACGTCACCTTATTATTTTCTACCACATCATGGTGTTTTCAGAGAACACAGTACTTCAACGCGTTTAAGGGTTGTCTATGACGCAAGCTTAAAGTCTAGTTCCGGACTATCATTTAATGACATTCAAGAAGTTGGTCCAACGTTACAAAATGACATATTCTCAATTCTTTTACGATTTCGTCAACATACATACATAGCATGTGCAGATGTCGAGAAAATGTATAGACAAATTTTAATTCAACCTGATCAAAGAAATCTGCAATTAATACTTTGGCGAGAGAATCCCTCCGACGATCTCGGAATATATCAGTTAAATACTGTTACGTATGGCACCGCGTCTGCACCCTACCTTAGCATTCGATGCCTAAAGCAGCTTGCATCGGAATGCGGGGATGACGTCATCGCGCGCGTTATCAATGAGGATTTTTACGTTGACGATTTAATTACTGGGCACGACAACAAAGAAATCTTAATAGATATTTGTGATAAAACTTCGCGGGCGTTAGAATCGGGTTGTTTTCCATTAAGAAAGTGGATATTTAACTTTAAATGTTCTCAATCTGAATCACAGTTGTTTAAACAATTAGGACTTGGGGAAAATTGTCAGATCAAAACACTTGGGTTAGGATATTTAACTAACTCGGACGAGTTGTTTTTCACATCAAAATGTGACTCAAACATAAACAATGTCACTAAGCGAACTATTCTATCAGTAATTTCTAAAATTTTCGACCCATTAGGCTTGTTGGCACCTATAATTATTATAATCAAAATGATCTTAAGAAACTTGTGGTTATGTAAATTAGGTTGGGATGATCCTTTACCTAACTCAATTTTATTATCATGGCAAAATTTTGTATACAGCCTTAAATATTTAAATGATTTACGAATTCCGCGTCACATTAAAAATAAAAATTCAAATCACATTGAGTTGCACATATTCACAGATGCGTCACAAGATGCCTATGGAGCTTGTGCGTACATACGTAGCGTTAGCTATAGCGAGTCGGGCGAGCCCATAATCACTGTCAAGTTATTGTGTGCGAAATCCAAGGTCGCGCCAGTGAAGCCAATCAGCGTACCCAAGTTAGAATTGAGCGGGGCGCTTGTTGGCGCGCGTCTTTACAAAAAAATAATAGATTCGCTTCGACTAAAGTTTAATAATGTCAATTTCTGGACTGATTCAACTATTGTCATAGGTTGGCTCAAGATCTCTCCTAACAACTTAAAAACATTCGTTCAAAACCGCGTAGTAGAAATAAACGAATTAACCGATAACTCAAAGTGGTCGCACGTCGCCGGTAAGTCAAACCCGGCTGATTTGTTATCGCGCGGTACACGAATTGAGGAATTGAATTCATCAGATTTATGGTGGCACGGGCCTTCTTTTTTAAGTGAACCGGAAATAGTGTCAGTTAATATCGATCATTACGAACAATGTGAGGATTTACCAGAGATAAAATCCAAGAAAATAATTTCTATGGTAAGTCAATCGAATTCGGAACAGTTTCCGTTCGATCGATTTTCATGTTTTAATCGTATGCAACGGGTTACTGCATTTATGTTACGGTTCATACATAATTCACGTACAAAAATCACAACCGAGCGTAACTCGGGCCCATTGACTGTCGAGGAGATAAATAAAGCTAGTACAGTCTTGACTAGAATTGTTCAGCAACAATCCTTCCCTGATATTTATGTCTCATTAAAAACAAATAAATTAAATTCTTTTCCAAGAAGTATATCAGGCCTAAACATTTTTATGGATGAGAATAGCATTATTAGAGTGGGAGGGAGATTAAACAATTCTGTTCAATTCTCTTTTAACAAAAAACATCCTATTTTATTATGTGCCAAGCATTTATTTACTCGTCTTTTATTTTCATTTCAACATAAATTTTTATTACATGCTGGACCCCAGTTGCTACTGTACACCATTAGGGAAACATGGTGGCCACTGCGCGGTCGCGATTTAGCCAGAAAAACTGTACACGCTTGCGTTAAATGTGTACGTCTGAAAGCTAAACCCTTTCAGATGCAAATGGGTAATTTACCACAAGAAAGAATAGAAGAAAGTTATCCATTTATTCGTTGTGGTGTAGATTATGCCGGGCCAGTTTTCATTTTAAACCGAAAGGGAAGAGGGGCGAAATTGGAAAAGGCGTATATTTGTTTATTTATTTGTTTTGCAACCAAGGCAATACATTTAGAATTGGTAACAGATTTAACTACTAAAGCATACATATTGGCCTTAAATCGCTTCATCTCTCGCAGAGGAAAACCTTTAGTAATTTACTCTGATAATGGGAAAACATTTGTAGGGGCTTTAAAGGAATTTTCCCAAATATCAAATAATTGGAGCAACATTTTAGATTACACTACGAATAACAACATACAATTTAAATTCATTCCACCATACACACCTCAATGGGGGGGACTATGGGAACGGGGAATCGGGTCTTGTAAATTTATTATGCGTCGCGTTATAGGAAATGCAAATTTTACTTATGAGGAGTTGAGCACGGCATTAGCACAAATTGAAGCCATCCTCAACTCCCGACCTATGACTCCTATGTCCACAGATCCAAATGACCTGTCCCCACTTACCCCAAGTCATTTTTTGATTGGTCGGCCTCTGACTGCACCTGCGTGCAGCGACCTCACCAGATCGATAACAAGCCGCCTACCTCGTTACGACCGAATTGCACAGATCCGGCAACACTTCTGGAAACGGTGGTCATTGGAGTACATCTCAGAGCTGCAGACGAGGACTAAATGGCAGACCAATCAAAATACATTAATACCTAACACATTGGTTCTAGTCAAAGAAGACAACCTGCCACCACTGCAATGGCGTCTTGGGCGGGTGATACAAACGTACCCAGGCAAGGATGGCATTTCAAAAACCGCGACTGGAGACATAAAACGGTCATATCACAAGCTATGCCCGATCCTGCCTTCTGATCAAGCCCAAGAACATTGAAGAAATCAAAATTGGAATTCTCCAGAATCTCCAAGGCTGGGGGCATGTTTGTGCAAGAACGCCATCTAGCGCGTAATTCGATAACAACGGTGTCATTGGGTTCTAAAGCAACTGACACATCAAACCAAAGGAAGCCTGCAGTTCCACAAGCAACCACAGGATGGCGCTGGGGAGCATCGACCGACCGGTCTCCATGGATGAGGAGCCGCAGGAGCCGTCACTTCATTCTCGACAGCGCCCAGACTCGTTACCTATTCATCTTTTTAAGCATCAATTTTTTATAAACTGTTAATTAAGCAATAAATGTCGTAGTATATTGAATTCAATAAATAATTCATTGAACCACCCTTAAGAAACCACCCTGGGAGAATAGGCAGGCTAGCCACGATAGAGGTCAGGCCAGATATCGAACATAAGGTTTTGAGATAAAATAGTAAGCAAATAATAATACATAGTTATTTAAAACGTTAAGAGCAAAATATGTTTGAGAATAACAATAAATAATATCCTCCAACCGATTCCGACTACGGCAGCCAATCTCAACGATCAGCCACTTATGCAGGCTATATTTTAGTGCTCAAGTGTGTGCGCAAACACAAGTACTCTCTCTTTTCCCTTACCATCATAATCCGATGGAACACCAGCGTGACACCACCGGAGAGGGATCGGAAACAGGACCATCGGCTTATCGTTCTTTGTTCAGGTGAGGGGGTACAAGACCGCCAACTTCCAGACTCCGGGCTGACATTGTGAATTTCTTGACGGTAAAATGTTTGAGGATATATTAATAAGTAAACACGCACAGTCAGCCACACGTCTGATTCATCATCATCATCATCAGCCCATTTAAGTCCCCACTACTGGGGCTCGGGCCTCCCTCAATCACATGAGGGGTAATTGCCATACTCACCACGCTTGGCAGACGGGTTGGCGAGGGTTTTGATATAAATGCAGAGTTTTCCTTCTCCGGGTGCTGATGATCATGCCAGCAGCTTTACCTTAGTCGCTGGCATGATCTGATATTTTACGACACCTCGGTAAGAGTTAGGGTGGCCTAGTCTACTCTGCCGGGGACCACACGGCTCACGGCACGTCTGATTACTACTTAGTATCTTTCCTTCAATTCAATTTGAATCATATATTTTTGATATAAAGGACAGAGTCATTTGATAATGATTTGGAGTCTGGTAATTACAATGAACTGACTGCTTTTTGTCCTTCGCAACCCTTTTGATAGGGGAACCAGACCAACTGAATCATAATTACACGTTTCGAAAACTATCCAAAACGTGCGATTTCCTCACTATGTTTTCCCTCGCCGCCGAGCTATTGGTAGAACTACGCATAATATTTGCGCAAGAGGTCCCGGGTTCGATCCCCGAGCCGGGCCAAAATATTGTACCTAAGTTTTCGGTAAGAAATTTTTAGTGTTAGCCCAGAGTCTGGAAGTTGCCTCGGAAAGCACGTTGTTACTGCACCCGATCCCTCTTCGGTCGTGTCAGGCTGGTGTCCCATCGGAATACAATGGTAAGGGAATAGAGAGTGCACTTGTGTTTGCGCACACACTTGAGCGCTATAATATATACTGCGTACGTAGCTAATCGTTACGATCGGCTGCCGTAGCCGTAATCGGTTGGAGGATATTATTATTAACTTATATCCATCATCCTTTGAAAGATTTGTATACTTACTTAAGTAAGTAAGCCTATTCTAGTTGCCGTGTGGTCCCCGGCAGAGTAGAATAGGCCACCCTCACTCTTACCGAGGTGTCGTAAAAGGCGACTAAGGTAAAGCTGCTGGCATGATCATCAGCACCCAGAGAAGGAAAACTCTGCATTTATATCAAAACCCTCGCCAACCCGTCTGCCAAGCGTGGTGAGTATGGCAATTACCCCTCATGTGATTGAGGGAGGCCCGTGCCCCAGCAGTGGGGACTTAAATGGGCTGACGATGACTTACTTAAGTGTGGTGCTCTGCATACATTTGGAAAACCATAATCCAAAATGGGAAAGAAGAGGAGTTTTATCATCAACCATAAATAAGCACGATTATAAAAACATGCTTTAAAAGATATAACCTAAATCACATTTTACATCCATCAGCTTCTATGTCTGAAGCTTAAACCTACATATTAATATGGTCGATTTTTGCATAACAGTAGTAGAGCGCTACCGTTTTCGTGGATCACCTAATGGGCTGTGAATAAAATTATCGTGAGTATAACCTTCAAATTTAAACGTCATTTCCTCCGATAAGGAGTTTTCGATGAAATATTGATATCTATATGTAGTCTGCCTCCTTTTCGCTTGCTTCTTTAACCTGAGTTTTGGTGGCTTCAAATAGGAAGACGGGAAAGTTCAATTTAAAATGCAGTACCTATATGAATGTCGAGCCCCGATCTCTGAAATTCAACGCAGGACAAAAGTCCATGATTTCTGATTAAAAGTGATGGTACTCAAGTGGAACTGGCCAGGACAACTACAACAAATACTTTTTTCAGAGCTTGCTTAGAAATCAAGTTAAACGGTGTCATGGTTACGCGGGTGTCCATGGGTGGCGGCAATCGCTTCCCATAAGGCGATCCGTCCGCTCGACTGGCACTATTCACATTTAAAAAAAACGAATTTACGCAAAGTAGGTTCCTATTATAGGCGAGGAGAACTGACGGCCGTTGGGGCGGGAAGGTCCTCGGTGGAGGCCACGTACATGAAGTCGCAGCCGTGGCAGGCCCCCTCACAAGGTGGACCGACGATCTGGTGAAGGTAACGGGAATCCAATGGATGCGGGCGGCGCTGGACCGATCTGTGTGGAGAACATTGGGGGAGGCCTATGTCCAGCAGTGGATGTCTGTTGGCTGAAATGATGATGAGGTTTCTACTATAGCGCCACACGCTTTTATAATCAAATCTTATAATTAAAAGCACTTAGTTTACACTTCTGCCCAGAAATAACAGGTGATGGCAGGTCAAATAAACCCTTTCCGGATGATGATCTAGACTAGACGAAATCTTGGTCATCCAGCATCATGGCGGATCGATGATATTACCAAAATATGAGGGAGTACATGCGAGCAGCGCAGGACTTTGGCGCAAAAGAAAGGAGGCCTATACTCCAGTGGCTACTTTCAGGATGATGATGATGATGACGAGTCGGGCTCGCCCATGAAGGGTTCCGTAGCAGCAAGTCAGATATGGAAGGCAAATTTGCAAGCTAGGAGTTCTCGTGAGCTTG
>JADPWL010000291.1:0-12979 GCA_019059595.1 Marasmia exigua
ATAGGTATATGCATTTTCCAAAAGATTTACTTATTTCTTTGTTGTAAGTAGTGAGTTAAGTATCAGCGTTTATACTGTCCCACTGCAGGACAAAAGCCTCCAACATAAAATCAAGTAATCTCTACTATGGTGGGATTAAATGAATCAAAAAAGGTCCGATTTTTTCTCCGGAAGTATACACTACTATTGCTTTGCACTGTACTGGTCACACGGGGACATTTATGGGACCCCTCTGGCCTGCCCTACTTTTTTCCTCTTGTATTTTTTTTGCGCTTCGTGATTTTGGCACTGGCAATAGCTCACTGTTTCCCCTTCCCTTTCCCCTTTTTGCGAAGGGGAGATAAGTTCCTGTTATAAACGGCCTTTTGTAATGTTGCTTATTAGTCACGTTTATCATTGGATACCTTGTCTATGCTAATTCAATTTTGGCGTTAAATAGAGAGCTATATTTCTGTTTTGCCTAATTATTAAGTATCAACCTATAACACTGTCCCACTGCAGGACAAAGGTGGTGGCGCTAGTGTCGCACAGTTAAATCGACTCCGTATTGTTTAATTACTTAAAATAGTTGCATATAAATTGTACCGTGAAAAATTATTGAAATCGCCCGTACAGTGTCTAAATAAGTGCTACAAACGTTATCAAAGAAAAAACATCATTGGTTTTAGTTATATTACGTACTCTTCTCTCAGCGCTAAAAGTGCTTCGGTTACTTTCCTTTCTTGACTACGAACTGGTATACGTCTGTAATACCTTAATGTTACTGTAAAACAATACGGTTTCGGCGATACAAGCCTCGTGCTTAGTGCAGAAACCAACGGCATTATTGTTATATGTACAAATTTTACTGGTCAATAAATTTATTTCTATTTCTATTTATTTCTATTTCTATTCGAATTAAAATCGATTGATAAAAGGCGTGGCTAGTGTGCCCTACCCGTTACCTTTAGTGAAGGTATAATAATTTAATTTAGTTAGAATTCAGATTCCACCAATACAACGAAAAATCGTTAGTTTTATTCCCTAGTTTGAGTTTTATGAACCTCTCAAAATCCAAATTGAACGCGTATGAATAGTAGCACTATTATAATGTTCGAAATTAATTACCTTGAACCCTTTCGTTTGCCAGTTTCAGCCGACACTGAAATTACTGTACGCTCTCGACTCGACACGACATTGGGGCGTGATTCTCGACCGCTCTATTATGAAGCGTTCGACTTCTTGTGTATTTATTTGTGTGCATGAACATGTCTGTCTGTTTGTATTGATCTGGGTGTTTTCTATGTATTATAAGTATGTATTTACAAAATAAAAGTATTAGACGTATATATTTTTATATGTCCGCTGATCTGATATCCGTATGTGGTGTATCCATATGGTGCTTGAGCTACCTATCTCGGAGTCAGATCAATGTATGTGATATATTGTTTAAAATTTTCATGGTCACTATCATTATAGATAGATAGATAGATAGATATTCTTTATTGCACAAAAATAAAATACAAGCACAATACAACAGCAACAGACAGTACAATAAGGCGGTCTTATCGCTTGTAGCGATTTCTTCCAAACAACCATTATAGTTATAAGATGTCTACCTTACCTTGTACCTCATTTTTCAGTTTCCGATATTTCGGCACTGTTGCAAGCGTCAAAGGTCACTAACTCATTATTCTAATTTATTTATTTATTGGATTACCAACATAAGATACAGCGTAATGTATGTCATGTTGTAAAACATTTATTTATTTATATTATTTTTTGATCAAACTGTTGAATTTTTTAATACGCATCTCTATAGTACGTAAAATATAACGTGTACACGTTTCAGAAACTATCCGAAACGTGCCGAAAGGTCTCCTCACAATTAGCGTGAGTATGTCCATACATTTCAATAGATATTAAACCAAATAAATGTGCTAATAACTTCTTTTCCATTATATTAGTATTCTATTCACGATTGTTTGAAGTACATGTCGATTATTTACTTTAATCGACGTTTTAGTTGGTCACCTCTCTATGAAGCTAAAAATTGAGAAACGTCAAATGTGACCCATTATTTTGGCTCAATTTTAGTTTTTAATTTTCGACTTGTTTCAAATGCGACTCCATGTCGATTGTTCGAAAATCGCCACCCTGGAACATGCCCGCCCTCACCTGTCGTTGACAATTTGCTAATGGGGTATCGCGAAATTGGGGTGAGCGTCGCCTGTTCTGTGACACAGGGTAGCTGAATCAAAGAATAACGTTAAAAATGTATACCTATTTTAAATTACTAACTGCCACACTCGAGAGTCGTTGATTAACTTAGTTGGATACTTAAGAAAAAATATTGACACTTATTTTAATACGCATAAAGACTACCGTAACTAAAGTTAATGAACATTAGCTTAAATGACGTCTCTGAGTGCGGCCGTTCGAGTCTTATTCTTAAACGTTCTTAATAATCTTTCTGATTTAAAACAGCTATATAACATAAACCGTGGGAGAGCCACGCTTCGGCATAAATAGGCCGGCTGGACCGGAGTGATACCACGGCCTCACAGAAATCTGGCGTGAATCAGCATTGTGCTATGTTTCGCTGCGTGAGTGAGAGTACCGGAGGCCCAATACAGGGGAAAGGGGAGGTCAAAGGCGCACTGGTGTCTGTATGTTCCAAGACTCTGCCTAAACAATCCAGACAATTTTTATGAATGAGGTATCAATCGATTCCTTATTACTGGTCCTGGCTACCTTAGCTTGTATTTTTTCGAATTTTTGTATGAAAACTTCAAAACTGCTCAATAACAATAACACAATTTGGCTGGCAAAGGTTTACAAATACAAATTCTTTATTTGCAAAATATTTGTACCATGATTCGCCATATTTGGCCAAAGACGGCATGCAAAATTGGGCCAATAGGTTTATTGACTGTTTATGAATAAAGCCTGCTACTTTATTTATTTAGTCGGCATGTGACTGGCAGGAAGTGGCGCAGGATCGACCAAGATGGAGGCTCTTATTGTCGGAGGCCAAGACTCACTATGGGTCGCTGCGCCAACCTAGTTAGTTAGTTAGTCACTTTATTTATTGCACTAAACTCCTCTGCTAGCTAACCTTTTCTTCTTTACCTGTAATCTTTAATATTGTCTGGCTGAGAGTGATAAGACCGCCTAAATTGTACACTGAATCTCGGTAGACCTTGCTTTTAAGTATCCAGTTCAAAATAAATAAATAGAACTATGTATTTTTCGTTGCTTCAAAAAATTTTTATACTGTGATTGTTGCTTTAAAGTAAAATCCTTTTATCAAGCTCGTAAAACAAATTTCTACATAACAGACGAGCACAAAGAAGCTCCCAGGTCTTTTATTTTACACCGCAAAACCGCACTAATTCATTTCCCGTGGCGTAATGTTACAAGGAGAGGGGGGGTGGGAGGGGGAGCGTGGAATAGGTATCTTTGATCTTGTTTGGTTATACCACAATATAACAATAATATCCTCCAACCGATTACGGCTACGGCGGCCAATCTCAACGATCAACCACGTACGCAGGATATATTATAGTGCTTAAGTGTGTGCGCTAAAACGAGAGCACTCTCTATTCCCTTGCCCTCATAATCCAATGGGACACCAGTGTGACACCTGAGAGGAATCGGGCACAGGACCAACAGCTTAACGTGCTTTCCGAGACACGGGGGTACATGACCGCCGACTTCCAGACTCCGGGCTGACACTGCCCATTTCTTACCTAAAACATAGGATAATCTTTTGGCCCACCACTGCGCTACCGAGGCAGTCCACTAAATAATAATACACAGGAGGCCTACCCTCAATACTTAGCATGTAATTTGCGTCAAAAACTACCGCTTAGAAGCCCAGGGTACGCAAGACCCAGGATTCGGGAAGACTGGTAGTTACAATGAAGCGACTGCCGTCTGACCTTTGCAATCTTTAAATAGGGGAATCATACCAATTGAATGCATCACGGTTACAGGGTGAGCATCATTATTTCAAATATTTAATTGTATACGCAATCACATGAAAAAAAAAGTGAACTCAGTTTGAAATAATGATGATTTTACCTTAAAAATAAATTCCGTATTCCTCTGTCTAAAATAATAGGTAGCATTATAAGAAATATTTTCCGAAAACATCTATCCCAGGGTTGTTAATAAACCATCGACCTTAATTATCCCGAAGTAAGTTTGCTTTTGACTCGTCTCCCCGTTATTATTAAAATGTACAACGCGTAAACAGGAAAATTGCTGGCACGTGGGAGGTAATAACAACTCGTTTACCACTCGCGAAATACAATTTCGTATAGCAATTATAAGGTTTAAATTATACCAGGAAACAGGCAATCCTTTTTACCGCTAAGAGTAAGAATGAAGATTGCGCAAAACAGTTCACTGAACTGAAAAATTTTCTGCGAAAAAAACCGCCTTCAACAACCACGAACTGAAAAGTGTAAAATAATATTTTAATCACTTTACACACTTCAAATAGGTAACATTTTAGAACAGCACACTCGAGAAAAGGTTTTACCGAAGTCGGCGCCCAATTGCTATCTTGTAATTTAATACAACATTCAAATATTCAACAGAGATTAGGTCCCTTACCTCTCTCTGTTTGATGCCAATTTTTGCCAGAAACCGTACGAAGTGGAGGAAGCGATAGCTTTGGTCGCAACCGTAAAGACATGCTAAGATGATTATGATCACTGCGCATATTTCTATCAATTAAAAAAAAAAGATTCTGATAGATTTTTAGCTGTCCAAATTAAAAATACTAGAGCGAGCTCCCTCGGCTAAACTGTAGTCGTTCCATAAAAGCAGAAAAAGTTTCTCTGTGCATCTCTCCAACCATCAACAGATTGGGTTATGTTTTGCAAAAATGAACATACCCAGAGAAAAATTTTTCTTTTATAAATGACGTAAGTAGGCCCATCGTGGGCTCAGAAGGCAACTCTTACAATCAGGTACAACACTGATATAACGGAAAGTGATTCTTTTTATTATGATATAGGTGGGAGACGAGCAGACAGATCACCTGATGGTAAGCGATTGCCGCCGCCCATAGACACCCGCGACACCAGTTGAGTCACAAGTGGGCTGCCAACCCTCAAACACCTCTTTCCCCCGGACTGGGCCTCCGGTACCCTCACTCACGCAGCAAAACAGCACTCATAAATCATACTTTACTTTACGCGTGCTTGAAATATATCCTCATTCGTCATGCTCGTTTCGCGCGCTCGTAAAATTTAAAACCACCCGCAATATCCTCTTAGAAATGATAGTAATCTCACCGGGACGGGATTTCGGACGGTGTTAGTGGTGTCCGTGTAACCAATTTCACTTTTACGAGTCCGAGAAATAAACGCCCTCAAGAAAGACCTCAGATACGCTGGAAGGTCTTCGCCAGGGAAGAAGATGCCAGGAATAGTAGAAAATGCTGAAAAAGACCTACACTTTCTTTTTACTCCTCCGGCTCTGCGACCCGAACCGAGTCTTGGCCTCCGAAACAAGAGAGCGCCACTTTGGCAGATCCTGCACCACTTATTATCAGTCACATTGATCTGAAGTTCTTGCAGATTACTCGACGATATCTTTCCAGCTAAACACTAAACAGGCTAAATACCTTATACTGCGTTTTGGATTAATTTCTGTTAGCATGTAAGGTGTCTGAATAATAAATAAATAAATAAATAAATAAATAAATAAAGAACCTATTTCACACATATTTACTACTACAGCAATTTCACTCGAACATGACATGATTGGATCTCAAGAGAAGGCGCCGAATAATTAACGGGAAGAAACGAGGCCAAAGAAGTAGAAGATTCAGTAAAACTCGAGTCCAATCCCTTCGCATCACTAATTTTATCCGATGTACCGAAAAGAGGGTAACTTTTTTCGCTTGCGTGCGCTGTAATTTAACTTGCTTCTCTTTACGGCTCTATACGGATACTGTTGTATGTAACTATATTGTGTATACTGCCCTACCCAAATCTGTCATTTAGACTGACCGGGGTGGGCGTGACTTGACTCTGCTTCTACTGTGCTCAGGCACAGATTAGGTGTTAGATTTTCTCTACCTTGAATTAAATATTTTCACAACATCACATATATTGATCTGACTCCGAGATAGGTAGCTCAAGCACCTGTGTTACGGATATCAGAATCAACAGTGGGATTACAAATATATACATATAATACTTTTCTTTTGTAAATACATACTTATAATACATAGCAAACACCCAGACCAATACAAACAAACATGTTCATGCACACAAATGTTTGTACTGTGCGGGGATCGAACCCGCAACCCTTATATCAGAGGCAGCGTTCACTACCACTGTTCCAATCGGGCCGTCGAATTAATTTAGAAAACAACGCCTAACATTACACACATTCTCATATTCTATAATACTATTATCTTTTTTTTCCCCATTTTGCCATTGTTTGTAGTAACTATTGTTATATTCCATAATCTGAATTTTGTATATTGGACGTAAGAGACTGATCCCGCAACACAGGAAATCCTAGTAAACGAATCAGTGCCTTTGTAATTATTGTAAACCTTTTGAGAACAATAAAGATTATTCATTCATTCATTCACTAGCGATTACTCTGATTTTGCAGATGTTCATGGGCGGCGTTGATTACTTACCATCAGGTGACGCGCTTGCTCGTTTGTCACCGATCATTTATTGGGTTTATGGGAGTCAATAATACACTTGTTTACTGTTACTAAACGATATGTTTATTAATCGTTTATAGGAGAGTACGAATGTTTACATAATGAGCAGAGTCTACAAACGACAACATATGAGTATGGATACGACTGGACTCATAGAGTCATACGACTGAACTGACAGAGTCATCCCTCAGGATTCAACCTCGAAATATTCGTATAATGAACCTTATTAACAAGTCAACAAGAGGGACTCTATTACTATGCAATTAAGTACAGATTAGCATGGGACGAGTTTAAGTTATTTTTGATGTTATCCAACACGCCCCCTCAAAAATAATTTCTCTATATTTAATTTGCTAAAATCATAACATAAAATTATTTACAATTACATTTTTATTGTACTCTCCTATTGACTGGGAACATTTATATTGGCCCAACATTCATTGCAACGAGGATTAGGGAAACCAGTCAAAACCTAATCAGGCCAACAATATTAACTAAATTCTAAATCGTACTTAATTACTTCATTTAAACAATCTCATTAAAATCACAAATTAATCATAACAAAATTACTTTTAACCAGTTACAATACGCCTAATTTTATTCTCAATTCCGAGAAGCGTACGGTCGCTAGTGACTTTGTCAGCACATCAGCCAGTTGATTACCTGTGGGAACATAAACCATTTTAATAACATTTTTCTCAACCTGTTCAACCTGTTAGAAAAATGATACTTTACATCAATATGCTTTGATCTTTTGTGACATGTCGGGTTGTTAGCAATACTTATGCACCCATTATTATCCTCATAAATAGGAATTGCACCAGGTAAGTCAATATTTATGCTGGCCATTAAACCTTTCAACCACAAAGCTTCTCTAACTGCTTCAAACAAAGCCATATACTCCGCTTCAGTAGACGAAGCCGCTACTGAACTCTGTCGCTTTGTTTGCCAACATATTGTGCATCTTTCAAACAATTGAAACAAATAACCCGTGGTGCTTTTTCTAAACAGGTCACAACCAGCCCAATCAGAGTCACAATAACCACTCAATATGTCACTGTAATCATTGCGAGTGTAAGTTAACTTTAAATTTATGGTCCCTTTTAAATACCGTAACACTTTTTTCAAGTGTGACCAAAGGGCCATGTTGTTTTTGCTAGCAAATCTGCTAAGAATGTTCACACAAAAACTTAAGTCGGGTCGGGTACACAACATAACATACATCAAACACCCAATAAGGTTTTTACAAGGGGCACTTGTAATTTCACACGAATCCAAAACTTCAAAATCAACTTTAGTTTCCAAGGGTGTACTGACAGATTTACAGTCACTCATGTTGAACTTTTCTAAAATAGTTTTTATATAACTACTTTGATCCAAAGTGACCGTTTTGGGATCCTTTTTTGTGACTTTTATCCGTGATTATTTCTTAGGGATAATAAAAATGGTCTTTTTAAGTCAACCATTTTGAACTTAGCATTAAATAACTTTTGAAGCTATTCATGGTAGACAACAGTGCCGTTGATATTCATCATCAACATAAAGAACACCATAAATGTTTTTATTAATATCACCTGTGTCTAGAAAATAAATACATCGATCTGCAGATGAGTATCGAAAACCTTTTTTGATTAAAGCTTTCTCAAACATTTCAAACCAACAGCGAGCGGATTGTTTTAATCCATACAAAGCTTTCTTTAACTTGCAGACTTTATTATCTGCCTTAGGTAGACCTTCAGGTATTTCCATGTATATTTCCTCGTTAAGATCTCCATTCAAAAATGCTGTTTTCACGTCCATGTGGTGGACAAGTAAATTAAATTGGTTTGCAAAAGCAATTATAAACCTGAAACTTGCAATTCGTGCAACAGGTGCAAATGTTTCATTATAATCAGTCAAATATTCTTGACTGAAACCTCGCGCCACTAAACGAGCTTTATATTTTACAGGTTTGCCTGACTCATCATTTCTAATAACAAATAACCATTTACAACTGAAAATATTTCTGCTTGCTGGTTTAGACACAATTATTCACGTATTATTTTCAATTAGTGAATTAATTTCGTCAAATAGCATAAATATAATTGCCATAAATGTTTGTTATTTCTCAATTCGATTTCTTTATATGACTTAGGTATTGTGCATACTAATGAATTGGCAACACAATAAATAGCTTTCAGATATATCATCATTTTCGTTATAAGAAATAGTAGACATGTTTTTAATCCTTTCACTTCGTCTAAGTTCTTGTGAAGTCACGTTAGTCGGGGACGTAGCCAACCTATTCTGCAATGAAGAGCAGTCTGAAACGTTTCGCACATCTGTTTCGCCGACAGATTTCTTAGGCGGTGGACCTAACGGTACTGTTTGTGATCTTTCATTATCATCTGATATCTCAGTATCAGAAAACTTGTATGATTTTCTGTAATCACACACGTCAGAGATACCAAGCTTACTCGAACTTTCAGACATAGTTCTTTGAGTATGCTTCCTGGAATTAACGGACGTTATTCCACCAGGCTTTAAAGACCTGCTTGATAAGAAATTAATCTCATCCACTGTTACTATGCATCCTGGAATTAACGGTCGTTATTCCACCAGGCTTTAAAGACCTGCTTGATAAGAAATTAATCTCATCCACTGTTACTATGCATCCTGGAATTAACGGACGTTATTCCACCAGGCTTTAAAGACCTGCTTGATAAGAAATTAATCTCATCCACTGTTACTATGCATCCTGGAATTAACGGTCGTTATTCCACCAGGCTTTAAAGGCCTGCTTGATAAGAAATTAATCTCATCCACTATTACATCTCTGACTCTCACAAACTTCTCTTCTACCACATCCCACACCTTGTAGCCGTTCGGTTCATAGCCAACAAAAATACCCTTTGATGATTTATCACCAAACTTGGCTATCCTCACTTTATTGTGATAATATACAGTACAACCGAACACCCTCAAATACTTTAATTGAGGTTTCTTATTATGCCACAATTCAAAAAGGTGTGATAAACATTTTCAGTGCCTTAGTGGGGCTAATATTGATCAAGTATGTAGCAGTCAACACAGCCTCACCCCAGAACGCCTTATCTAATTTAGCATCCAATATCATGGCGCAACTACGTTCTGTAATTATTCTCATCACTCTTTCCGAGATGCCATTCAAGGTAGGAGTATGAGCCACTGACATGTGGTAGGATATACCCCTGTGCAAACAATACTCTTTCATAATTATCATTCGATAAATATTCACCACCATTGACACAGTACAAATTGACCAGTCTCAAACCAAAACGAGCTTCACTTTTTTTTTTTGCTACAAAGTCCCGAAAGGTAGCAAAAACATCTGATTTATGAGCTATTAAATACGTTGCACAATAGTGCGTATACTCATCAACAAAAACAACAAAATAGTTTTTGTCGTCAAGGGTCGAAGGCGTAACAGGACCACAAACATCTGAATGGACATTAAATAGAGGTAGTTTTACATTTTTAAACTTTGATTTATTAAATGGCAAACATGCTTATTTTCCATTTATACAATCTTCACACAATTCATCATTAGGTGATATATGATTTAATTTTTCAATATCTGAAAAACATTTGCTTATTTTTAATTTGCATAAACTGAGATTTGCCTATGTGGCCTAATCTTTAATGCCATAATGTGTACTTATTGTTTACACCTCTATTTAAAGATTTCATAGATGTAAGGTCACAGTATAAAGCACGGCTGTAAAACATAAAGTTAATACCAATCAAGTTGTCTATTGACTCACCCTTTGTTACCATGGTCTTACCCTCGTCATATACCTGAACGCTGCCATCTTTGTCAAATACAACAGTCATACCTTCTTGTTGCATTTTCTTGACTGATAACAAGTTGTATGGAATGTCAGGGCTGAACAATACATCCTTTAGCATTCCCTTTACGCCAAGGTTAGTCATTACAGGCAGATTTCCTTTCTTGGTAGCCTTTATGTAAGTGCCATTTTTCGCAACTGAAATAGCGATGGGCTGTTGAAGGGTTTCAAAGTTTTGCGACAAATCTTCCCTGTTTATCAAATGATCAGATGCTCCTGAATCCAAAATGAAACTAATTGTATTGTGTTCTTCACTTCCAATACGGCCATAAAAGTTATCTCCTGCCATGAAGGCAAATCCCGATATATTAGAGGATTTTTCGGTATCCGCAGACATCTGTACCGCTTGAACCATTCTATTATTGTTAGGATGTTTTTTCTTTGAGTTTTTATTTAAATAGCAAGTCCTTTTCATGTGTCCAGGTTTACCACAAATATGTCATTTTACGTTTTTGTATTTATTGAAGAACTTTTTCTGGGCCGGTATTCTATAATTTTGTTGTTTGTTTCTTAAGAAATTCAAACTTTTCGCCTCTAAGATTTTCATAGTGGTGTCCCGTCTCTCATTTATTAATTTTATTACATGGTCAAGAAGCCGCGTTTTGACAAATTTAATGTTATATTTTCTTCCACAAGTGTTTCAATTGCCATCATTACACCATCATAATTATTAGGCAAAGTCGTAAATAGATGGATTGTTTTATCTGCCAGATATTCCATAATGGTATTTTCTTTCTTCTACCATTCCTGTATCTGCCACACTTGGTCTCTCTCCATCAATCACAATCAACACTTCAAGTTATTTTAATAATTGTCTGATTCTTAATTTCCAAATACTATATTTATCACCATCAAACGGCCGAATGTTCCTTTTTAAGGCAGAACGGTCCATTGTTAAGTCAATTAAAATACACAACACAAATATTATAAAGTTCAAAATAAACACACACACCACAAGTCTTAAAATTCACTTAAAAGCGTCTATAGTAATAATTCAAATAAAAAGTCTGTTAAAACACTATTATTGTATTTACTGCAATTACTAGAATTACTGGGCCCATAACCTATTGGGTTTATGGGAGTCAATAATACACTTGTTTACTGTTACTAAACGATATGTTTATTAATCGTTTATAGGAGAGTACGAATGTTTACATAATGAGCAGAGTCTACAAACGACAACATATGAGTATGGATACGACTGGACTCATAGAGTCATACGACTGAACTGACAGAGTCATCCCTCAGGATTCAACCTCGAAATATTCGTATAATGAACCTTATTAACAAGTCAACAAGAGGGACTCTATTACTATGCAATTAAGTACAGATTAGCATGGGACGAGTTTAAGTTATTTTTGATGTTATCCAACATCATTTCCTCTAGATACTTACGCCGTAGACTTAGGCTACATTAGTTGAGACCATTAAACTTGGCCCCTTTTTTATTTATTCAGGTTTTACCAGCGTTTGTAGGTTGTCTGGTAGAGATCGCTCTCAGCGATAAGACCGCTTAAATTGTACATTGTATCTCTGTATACCTAGCTTTTAAGTATTGTATGTTTTGTTGCAATAAAGAGTATCTATCTATCTATATTTTCCCTAACTGCCGAGCTAATAGTGAAAATAATAATAATAATTCTCACAACACTTCTCGCTTAAGCACTTGTGTTACAGACACCCTTAGGTATGTTTAGTAAATTCCTGGTTCCCCTGTCGGGTCAATTTAGAAAGCGAACTTGTCTATTCTCGAGTTTGAGTGTGTTAGAAGATATCCAGGTTCTGGGGTTCTCTCTCTCTCTCTCTCTCTCTCTCTCCCTCTCTCTCTCTCCCTCTCTCTCTCTCTCTCTCTCTCCATATGATTAGATATTTATACGTAACCCGTTTTGTAAAAAAAAAAAAATAACCCACACCTGATGGAGAACGACTTTTCTTTTAACATTTTAACATCATATACATTGATCCGATTCCCGAGATAGGTAGCTCAAGCACCTGTGTGCACCAATCAACAGCGGAATTACAAATATACACTTGTGATACTTTTCTTTCGAAAATACATACTTGTAATATAATACATAGAAAATACCCAGACCAATTGGTATTTTCTATTGGCCGTGTGGTCCCCGGCAGAGGAGAATAGGCCACCCTCACTCTTACCGAGCTGTCGTAAAAGGCGACTAAGGTAAAGCTGCTGGCATGATCATCAGCACCCAGAGAAGGAAAACTCTGCATTTATGTCTAAACCCTCGCCAACCCGTCTGCCAAGCGTGGTGAGTATGGCGATTACCCCTCATGTGCCTGAGGGAGGCCCGTGCCCCAGCAGTGGGGACTTAAATGGGCTGATGATGATGACCCAGACCAATACAAAAAGACGTGTTCATGCACACAAATATTTGTAGGTTACTGTGCGGGGATCGAACCCGCAACCCTT
>JADPWL010000293.1:0-10141 GCA_019059595.1 Marasmia exigua
AAACCTTGTATAGCAAAGTCGAATTTCGTATGAAGCCATAACCCTAGGCTTTGATAACAGGGCATATTCAAACAACAGCAAAAAAAACATGTTCTTCATGTGTGTTTCGAATAGGCGATACGAAAAAACGATATACAACATCGTATTAGCAAAGTTGAATTTTCGTCGTGGAAAGCCATTTTTCAGGCCGGGATCATCGGATTTGGTTCATATTCAAACTACAGCGAAAGAACATGGTTTTTGTGTGTATTTCGAATAGGCCGATACGAACAAAAACGATATTAAACATCGTATCAGCAAAAGTTGAAAATTTCGTCGTGAAGCTTATACTTCAGGCTGGGATATCGGATATGGTTCATATTCAAGGCTAAGCAAAATAACATGTTTTTCGTGTGTATTTAGACTAGGCGATACGAAAAAACTATATAAAACCCATCTTATAAGCAAAGTTGAGTTTTCGTTGTGAAGGCCATTCTCCAGGTCGGATATCGGATTTGTCATATTTAAAACCACCCCCAGCAAAAATTACATGTTTTTTTTTCTTTGTGTTTTCCGAAAAGGCGATACGAAAAAACGATATTAAACATTCGTATCAAGCAAAGTTGAATTTGCGTCATGGAAGCCATACTTCAGGTCAGGATATCGGATTTGGTCATATTAAAACTACAGGAAAAATAAAACCAGTTTTTCGTGCGTATTTAGACTTGGCGATACAAAAAACGATATAAAACATCGTATCAAGCAAGTTGAGTTTTCGTCATGGAAGCCATACTTAGGTCAGGGCATCGGATTGGTCATATTTAAACTACAGCAAAATAACCTGTTTTTCGTGTGTGTTTAGACTTGGCGATACAAAAAACGATAAAAAACATCGTATCAGCAAAGTTGAGTTTTCATCATGACGCCATACTTTCAGGCTGGGATATCGGCTTTGGTCATATTCAAACTACAGCGAAATTGGAACATGTGTTTTGGTGTATTCGGAAAAGGCGAAACGAAAAAACGATATTAAAAATCGTATCCAGTAAAATTGGAATTCGTCATGAAGCCATAATTCAGGTCAGGTTATCGGATTTAGTCAGAATTTAAACTACAGCAAAAATACATGTTTTTCGTGTGTTATGTAGACTAGGCGATACAAAAAAAACGATATACAAACAAATCTATTAGCAAAGTTGAATTCGAAGTGAAGCATCTTTCAGGTCGGATATCGGATTTGGTCATAATTCAAAACTACAGCGAAATGACATGTTTTTTGTGTGTATTTTTTTTCCCGAAAAGGTGGATCGAAAAACGATATTAAACATCGTATCAGCAAAGTTGAATTTTCGTCATGAAGGAAGCCATACCCAAGGCTGATATCGGAATTTGGACATCTTCAAGCTACAGCAAAAATAACATGTTTTTCGTGTGTATTTCGAATAGGGCGCTAGACAAACGATATTCAACGTCGTATCAGCAAATGTTGAAATTTCGTCGTGAAGCTATACTTCAGGCTGGATCTCGGATTTGGTCATATTCAACTACAACAAAAGTAACCTGTTTTCGGGTTTATTTCGAATAGGCGATACGAAAAAACGTTATAAACAGGTATTAGCCAAAGTCTAATTTTCGTTATGAAGCCATACCCTAGGCTTGGATATCGGTCTATTCAAACTACAGCAAAACAACATGTTCTTCTGTGTGGTGTCGAATAGGCGATAACGAAAAACCGATATAACAACACGTATTAGCAAGTTGATTTTTCGTCGTGAGCCAATCTTTCCAGGCCGGGATATCGGTTTGGTCATATTCAACTCAAGCGAAATAAAATGTTTTTTGTGTGTATTCGAATAGGCGATACGAAAAAACGATATTAAACAATCGTATCGCAAAGTTAAAATTTCGTCGTTAAGCATACTTCAGGTCAGGTTATCGTATTTGGTCATATTTAAACTACAGCAAAATACATGTTTTTCGTCTCTGTAATTTAGACTAGGCGATACAACAAACGATATAAAACATCGTATCAAGCAAAGTTGAGTTTTCGTCATGACGCCATACTTCAGGCTGGGATATCAATTGGTCATATCAAACTACAAGCAAAATAAACTGTTTTTCGTGTGATTTAAATAGGCGATACGAAAAAAAAAACGATTATAACATCGTATTAGCAAGTTGAATTTTCGACGTGAAGCCATTCTTCAGGTCGGGATATCGGATTTGGTTCATATTCACACTACAGCTAAATGACCTGTTTTTGTGTGTATTTCGAAAAGTCGATACTAAAACGATATTAAACATCGATCGCAAAGTTGAATTTTCGTCCATGAAGCCATACTTCAGGTCAGGATATCGGATTTGTCATATTTAACTATAGACCAAAAACATGTTTTTTCGAGTGTATTTAGAGACTAGGCGATACGAAAAAAACGATATAAAACATCGTTTAGCAAAGCGAATTTTTCGTTATGAAGCCATACCCAAGCTTTGATATCGGATTTGGACTATTCCAAGCTACGCAAATCAACATGTTTTTCGTGTGTATTTAGACTAGGCGATACGAAAAAACGATATCAACACAAGGTATTAGCACAGTTTGAATTTTCGTCGTGAAGCCATACTTCAGGCTTGGGTATCGGATTTGGTCATATTCAAGAATACGCAAAATGACATTTTTTCGTGTGTATTTAAACTAGGCGATACGAAACAAAGATATGAAACATCGTATTAGCAAAGTGTGAATTTTCGAAAGTGGAAGCCATTCTTCAGGTCGGGATATCGGATTAGGTCAATTTACACTACAGCGAAATAACATGTTTTTTTGTGTTATTTCGAATAGGCATAACGAAAAACGATATTAAACATCGTATCATCAAAGTTGAATTTTCGTCGTGAGCTATCTTCAGGCTGGATATCGGATTTTGTCATATTCAAACTACAACAAAATAACATGTTGTATTCGTGTGTATTTTCCGAATAGGCGATCGAAAAAACGATATAAAACATGGTATTGCAAAGTCGAATTTTCGTTATGAAGCCATACCCACAAGGCTTTTGATATCGTCATATTCAAACAACACAAAATAACATGTTTTCCTCATGTGTGGGTGTTCGAATAGGAGATACAAAAAACGATATACAACATCGTATTAGCAAAGTTGATTTTTTCGTCGTGAAGCCATTTTTCAGGCCGGGATATCGGATTTGGTCCATATTCACTACAGCGAAATAACCTGGTTTTTTGTGTGTATTTCGATAGGCGATACGAAAAAACGATATTAAACATCGTATCAGCAAAGTTTGAAAATTTTCTTCGTGAAGCTTATAATTCAGCTGGGATATCGGATTTGTCATATTCAAGCTAAAGCAAAATAACTGTTTTTCAGGGGGGGGGGGGGGGGGGGGTGTGTATTTAGGCCTATGCGATACGAAAAAACTATATAAAACAATCGTATTGCAAGTTGAGTTTTTCGTTGTGAAGCCATTCCTCCAAGGTCGGGATTATTGATTTGGTCAATTAAAACTACAGCAAAATGACATGTTTTTTTTTGTGTTTTTCGAAAAGGCGAGATACGAAAAACGATATTAAACATCGTATCAGCAAAGTTTGATTTTCGTCATAAGCCAGACTTCAGGTCATGATATCGGATTTAGTCAATATTTAAACTACAGCAAAATAACATGTTTTTTCGTGTGTAATTAGACTTGGCGATACGAAAAAACGATATTAAACATCGTAATCAGTAAAATTGAATTTTCGTCATGACAGCCCATACTTCAGGTCAGGATATCGGATTTGGTCATATTTAAACTATAGCAAAAAACATGTTTTTCGAGTGTATTTAGACTAGGCGATACGAAAAAACGATATAAAACATCGTATTAGCAAAGTTGAATTTTCGTCGTGAAGCCATATTTTCAAGCTGGTTATCGGATTTGGTCATATTCAACTAAGCAAAATGACATGTTCTTCGTGTGTATTGAAACTAGGCGATACGAAAAAACGTATAAAACATCGTAGTAGCAAAAGTTGAATTTTCGTCGTGAAGCCATACTTCAGGCTGGTTATCGGAATTTGGTCATATTCAACTCCAGCAAAATGACATGTTTTTTCGTGTTATTTAAACGAGGCATACGAAAAAACGATATAAAACATCGTATTAGCAAAGTTGAATTTTCGAAGTGAAGCCATTCGTCAGGTCGGGATATCGGATTAGGTCTTATTCAACTACCCCGCGAAATAACTTGTTTTTTTTGTGTGTATTTCCGAATATGGCGATACGAAAAAACGATTTAAACATCGTATCCCAAAGTTGAATTGCGGTCATGAGCCGGGGGGGGTACTTCAGGTCAGATATCGGATGTGTTCCATATTCAAACCTACATCAAAATAACAAGTTTTTTGTTTGTATTTAGACTAGGCGATACGAAAAAACGATAATAAACATCGTATCACAAGTTTTAATTTTCGTCTGAGCATCTTCAGGCTGGGATATCGGATTTGTCATATTTACACTACAGCAAAATAACATGTTTTTCGTTGTATTTAGACTATGCGATACGAAAAACGATATAAAAATCGTATTAGCAAAGTCGAATTTTCGTTATGTAACCATACCCAAGGCTTGGATATCGGATTGGACATATTCAAGCTACAGCAAAATAACATGTTTTTTTCGTGGTGTTTCGAATAGGAGATACGAAAAACGATATTAAACGGTCCGTAATCAGCAAGTAATTTTTCGTCGTGAAGCTATACTTCAGGCTGGGATATCGATTTGGTCCTATTCAACTACAACAAAGTAACATTTTTTCGTGTGGGTATTTTCGATAGGCGATACGAAAAAACGATATAAACAGGGTATTAGCAAAGTCGAATTTTCGTTATGAAGCCATACCCTAGGCTTTTGAATATCGATCTATTCGAACAACAGCAAAAGACCCATGTTTCTTCATTGTGTTTTCGAATAGGCCGATACGAAAAAACGATATACAACTCGTATTATCAAAGTTGAATTTTCGTCCGTGAAGCCTTTTTTCAGTCCGGGAATATCGGATTTGGTCATATTCAAACTACAGCGAAATAACATGGTTTATTGTGTGTAGTTTCGAATAGGCGATACGAAAAAACGATATTAAACATCGTATCAGCAAAGTTGAAATTTTCCGTCGTGAAGCCTTATACTTCAGGCTGATATCGGATTTGGTCATATTCCAAGCTAAAGCCAAATAACGATGTTTTGTCGTGTGTATTTAGACTAGGGGGCGATATCGAAAAACTATATAAAACACATCGTATTACAAATTTGAGTTTTTTTCGTTGTGAAGCCATCTCCATGTCGGGAATTGGATTTGGTCCATATTAAAACTACGCAAAATGACTGTTTTTTTGTTGTTTTTTCGAAAAGTGGAGTACGACAAACGATATTAAACATCGTATCAGCAAAGTTATTTTTTTCGTCATGGAAGCACACATACTTCAGGTCAGGATATCGGATTTGTCATATTTAAACTACAAGCAAATAACATGGTTTTTTTCGTGTGGTAATTTTAGACTTGGCGATACGAAAAAACGATATTAAACATCGTATCATTAAATTGAATTTTCGTCATGAGCCTACTTCAGTCAGGATATCGGATTTGTCCATATTTAACTATAGCAAAGAACTGTTTTTCGAGTGTATTTAGACTAGGCGATACGAAAAAACGATTATAAAACATCTATGAGCAAAGTTGAATTTTCGTCGTGAGCCAATATTCAGGCTGGTTATCGGATTTGGTCATGTTCAAACTAAAGCAATGACATGTTTCTTCGTGGTGTTATTTAAAATATGCGATACGAAAAAACGATATAAAACATCGTATTAGCAAGTTGAATTTTCGTCGTGAAGCCATACTTCAGGCTGGGTTATCGATTTGGTCATATTCAAAACTGGACAGCACATTACCATGTTTTCGTGTGTATTTAAACGAGGCGATACGAAAAAACAGATATAAAACATCGTATTAGCCAATTGATTTTCGTCGTGAGCCATTCTTCAGGTCGGGATATCGGGATTTGGTCATATTAAAACTACAGCAAAAAATAACGTGTTTTTTTGTGTGTATTCGAATAGGGCGATATCGAAAAAACGATCTTACACATCGTATCAGCAAAGTTGAAATTTTCGGTCATGAAGCCATACTTCAGTCGGGATAATCGGATTTGGTCATATTCAAACTACAGCAAAATAACATGTTTTCGTGTGTATTTAGACTAGGCGATACGAAAAAAACGATATAAAACATCGTATTAGCAAAGTTGAATTTCGTCATGAAGCCATACTGCAGGCGGGATATCGGATTTGGTCATATTCTAAACTACAGCAAAATAACATGTTTTTTGTGTGTATTTAGACTGAGGCGATACAAAAAACGATAAAAAACATCGTATCAGCAAAGTTTGAGTTTTCAGTCGTGAAGCCTATACTTCAGGCGGGATATCGGATTTGGTCATATTCAAAGCTAAAAGCAATAACATGTTTTCGTGTGTTTCGAATAGGCGATACGAAAAACGATATTAAACGTCGTATCAGCAAAGTTGAATTTTCGTCGTGAAGCTATCTTCATGCTGGGATATCGGATTTGGTCATATTCAAACTACAACAAAATACACATGTTTTTCGTGTGTATTTCGAATAGGCGATACGAAAAAACGATATAAAACATGGTATTAGAAGTCGAATTTTTTCGTTATGAAGCTACCCTAGGCTTTGATATCGGTTTCATATTCAAACAACAGCAAATAACATGTTCTTCATGTGTGTTTCGAATCAGCGATACGAAAAACGATATCAACATCGTATTATGCAAATTGAATGTTCTCCGTGAAGCCTTTTTCAGGCCGGGATATCGGATTGGTCATATTCCAAACTACAGCGAAATAACATGGTTTTTTGTGTGTAATTTCGATAGGCATACGTAAAAACGATATTAAACACACATCGTATCAGCAAAGTTGTAAATTTCGTGCGTGAAGCTTATACTTCAGGCTGGGATAATCGGATTTGGTCATATTCAAACTACAGCAAAATAACATGTTTTTTCGTGTGTATTTTAGACTAGGCGATACGAAAAAACGTATATTAAACATCGTATTAGCAAAGTTGAGAATTTCGTCGTGAAGCCATTACTTCCAGGTCGGATATCGGATTTGGTCATATTAAAACTACAGCAAAATTACATGTTTTTTGTGTGTTTTTCGAATAGGCGATACGAAAAAAACGATATAAACATCGTATCAGCAAAGTTTGAAATTTTCGTCATGAAGCCATACTTCAGTCAGGGATAATCGGATTTGGTCATATTTAAACTACAGCAAAATAACATGTTTTTTCGTGTGTATTTAGACTAGGCGATACGAAAAAAACGATATAAAAAACATCGTATTAGCAAAGTTGAATTTTCGTCGTGAAGCCATACTTCAGGCAGGGATATCGGATTTGGTCATATTCAAACTACAGCAAAATAACATGTTTTTCGTGTGTATTTAGACTAGGCTATACACAAAAAAACGATATGAAACCAGCGTAATCACAAGTTGAGTTTTCGTCATGACGCATACTTCAGGTGTGGATATCGGATTGGTCATATCAAACTACAGCAAATAACATGTTTTCGTGTGTAATTTAAACTAGGCGATACGAAAAAACGATATAAATACGATCGTATTAGCAAAGTTGAATTTTTCGACGTGAAGCCATTCTCAGTCCGGGGATACTCCGTTTTTGGTCTATTTAAACTACAGCGAAATGACATGTTTTTTGTGTGTATTCGAAAAGGCGATACCGACAAAACGATATTCAACGATCGTATCAGCAAAGGTTGAATTTTTCGTCATGAAGCATACTTCAGGTCAGGATATCGGATTTTTGGTCATATTTTAACTACAGCAATAACATGTTTTTCGTGTGTATTTAGACTTGGCGATACAAAAAAACGATATAAAACATCGTATCAGCAAAGTTGAGTTTTCGTCATGAAGCCATACTCAGGTCTGGGATATCGGATTTGGGTCATATTAAAACTACAGCAAATAACATGTTTTTCGTGTGTATTTAGATAAGGCGATACGAAAAAACGATATAAAACATCGTATCAGCAAAGTTGATTTTCGTCATGAAGCCATTACTTCAGGCTGGGATATCGGATTTGGGTCATATTCAAACTACAGCAAAATAACATGTTTTTTCGTGTGTATTTCGAATAGGCGATACGAAAAAACGATTATAAACATCGTATCAGCAAGTGAATTTCGTCGTGAAGCCATACTTCAGGTCGGATATCGATTTGGTCTATTTTAAAACTACAGCAAAATAACATGTTTTTCGTGTGTATTGTAGACTTGGCCGATACAAAAAAAACGATATAAAACATCGTAATTAGGCAAAGTTGAATTTTCGTCGTGAAGCCTTTTTCAGGCCGTGATATCGGATTTGGTCATATTCAAACTACGCGAAATAACCATGTTTTTTGTGTGTATTTCGAATAGGCGATTACGAACAAACGATATTAAAACATCGTATCAGCAAAGTTGAATTTTCGTCGTGAGCTATACTTCATGCTGGGTTTTCGGATTGGTCATATTCAAGCTACACAAAAATAACAGGTTTTTCAGTGTGTATTTATACTAGGCTATACGAAAAAACGATTAAAAAACATCGTATTAGCAAAAGGAATTTTCGTCGTGGAGCCATAACTTCAGGCTGGGTTATCGGATTTGGTCCATATCAAACTACAGCAAAATACATTTTTTTCGTGTGTCCCCTTAAACTAGGCCGATACGAAAAAACGATATAATAAACCATCGTATAGCAAGTTGAATTTTTTCGACGTGAAGCGCTTCTTCGGTGGGGATATCGGATTTGGTCTATTCAAACTTCAGCGATGACATGATTTTTTTTTTTGTTTTTTTGTGTGTATTTCGAATAGGCGATACGAAAAAACGATATAAAACATCGATCAGCATAGTGTGAGTTTTCGTCATGACGCCATACTTCAGGCCTGGGATATCGGATTTGGTCATATTCAAACTACGCAAAATAACATGTTTTTTCGTGGGTATTTCGATAGGCGATACGAAAAAACGATATGTGAACCATCGTTCAGCCAAGTTTGAATTTTTCGTCATGAGCCATACTTCCAGGTCAGGTATCGGATTTGGTTCCCTATTCAACTACGCGAAATGAAATGTTTTTTGTGTGTGTTTCGAATAGGCATACGAAAAAACGATATTAAACATCGTAATCAGCAAAGTTGAATTTTTCGTCATGAGCCATACTCAGGTCAGATATCGGATTTGGTCATATTCAAACTACAGCAAAATAACATGTTCTTCGTGTGTATTTAGACTAGGCGTACGAAAAAACGATATAAACATCGTATTAGCAAGTTGAATTTTTAGCGTGAAGCCATTCTTCAGCCAGGATATCGGGTTTGGTCATATTCAAACTACAGCGAAATAACATGTTTTTTGTGTGTCTTTTCTAATAGGCGATACGCAAAAACGTTTTATAAAAATCCGTATCAGCAAAGTTGAATTTTTGCCATAAAGCCTACTAACGCCGGATATGCGATGGTCATATTCAACAACAGCGAAATAACATGTTTTTTGTGTGTATTTCGAATAAGGCGATACGAAAAAGCGATATAAAACATCGTATTTGCAAAGTTAAATTTGTTCGTCGTGGAACCATACATAGGTGGGATATCGGATTTGGTCATATTCAAACTACAGCTAAATAACTGTTTTTCGAGTGTATTTAGAGCTAGCGATACTAAAAAACGATATAAAACACCTATTGCAAAGTTTTGCATTTTCGTCGTGAAGCCATTCTTCAGGCCGGGATATCGGAATGTGGTCATATTCAAACTACAGCGAAATGACTGTTTTTTGTGTGTATTTCAGAAATAGGCGATACGAAAAAACGGTATAAAATCCGTATGAGGCAAAGTTGAATTTTTGCCATACAGCCATACTTAACGCTGGAAAATCGGATTTGGTTATATTCCAACTACTGGCAAAAATAACATGTTTTTCGTGTGTATTTAGAGTAGGCGCAATACGAAAAAACGATATAAACATCGTATCAGCAAAGTTGAGTTTTCGTCGTGAAGCCAT
>JADPWL010000295.1:0-28312 GCA_019059595.1 Marasmia exigua
CGTATAGGGTTAGGATGAAAAATATGAGTTTTTTTTTTATTGGTTTTTTTATTCGCGTTCCGGGTGGGTGGGATAGTGTATCGCATGGAGTGGACGATACCTGTTTGATTGTGAGGAAAAAAAATGATGTTAAAGTCCTCAATGTCATTTTAAAGAGCTATCCATAGATACCCTCACACGTATAGGTTAGATGAAAAAAATATGAGTTTTTTTTTTATTGTTTTTTATTCCGTTCCGTGGTGGGTGGGATAGTGTATCGCATGGAGTGGACGATACCTGTTTGATTGTGAGGAAAAAAAATGATGTTAAAGTCCTCAATGTCATTTTTAAAGAGCTATCCATAGATACCCCACACGTATAGGTTAGATGAAAAAAAATATGAGTTTTTTTTTATTGGTTTTTTATTCCGTTCCGTGGTGGGTGGGATAGTGTATCGCATGGAGTGGACGATACCTGTTTGATTGTGAGGAAAAAAAATGATGTTAAAGTCCTCAATGTCATTTTTAAAGAGCTATCCATAGATACCCCACACGTATAGGGTTAGATGAAAAAAATATGAGTTTTTTTTTATTGGTTTTTTATTCCGTTCCGTGGTGGTGGGATAGTGTATCGCATGGAGTGGACGATACCTGTTTGATTGTGAGGAAAAAAAAATGATGTTAAAGTCCTCAATGTCATTTTTAAAGAGCTATCCATAGATACCCCACACGTATAGGTTAGATGAAAAAAATATGAGTTTTTTTTTATTGGTTTTTTATTCCGTTCCGTGGTGGGTGGGATAGTGTATCGCATGGAGTGGAGACGATACCTGTTTGATTGTGAGGAAAAAAAATGATGTTAAAGTCCTCAATGTCATTTTAAAGAGCTATCCATAGATACCCCACACGTATAGGTTAGATGAAAAAAATATGAGTTTTTTTTTATTGGTTTTTTATTCCGTTCCGTGGTGGGTGGGATAGTGTATCGCATGGAGTGGACGATACCTGTTTGATTGTGAGGAAAAAAAAATGATGTTAAAGTCCTCAATGTCATTTTTAAAGAGCTATCCATAGATACCCCACACGTATAGGTTAGATGAAAAAAATATGAGTTTTTTTTTTATTGGTTTTTTATTCCGTTCCGTGGTGGGTGGGATAGTGTATCGCATGGAGTGGACGATACCTGTTTGATTGTGAGGAAAAAAAATGATGTTAAAGTCCTCAATGTCATTTTTAAAGAGCTATCCATAGATACCCCACACGTATAGGTTAGATGAAAAAATATGAGTTTTTTTTTATTGGTTTTTTATTCCGTTCCGTGGTGGGTGGGATAGTGTATCGCATGGAGTGGACGATACCTGTTTGATTGTGAGGAAAAAAAATGATGTTAAAGTCCTCAATGTCATTTTTAAAGAGCTATCCATAGATACCCCACACGTATAGGTTAGATGAAAAAAATATGAGTTTTTTTTTTATTGGTTTTTTATTCCGTTCCGTGGTGGGTGGGATAGTGTATCGCATGGAGTGGACGATACCTGTTTGATTGTGAGGAAAAAAAATGATGTTAAAGTCCTCAATGTCATTTTTAAAGAGCTATCCATAGATACCCCACACGTATAGGTTAGATGAAAAAAAATATGAGTTTTTTTTTTATTGGTTTTTTATTCCGTTCCGTGGTGGGTGGGATAGTGTATCGCATGGAGTGGACGATACCTGTTTGATTGTGAGGAAAAAAAATGATGTTAAAGTCCTCAATGTCATTTTTAAAGAGCTATCCATAGATACCCCACACGTATAGGTTAGATGAAAAAAAATATGAGTTTTTTTTTTATTGGTTTTTTATTCCGTTCCGTGGTGGGTGGGAATAGTGTATCGCATGGAGTGGACGATACCTGTTTGATTGTGAGGAAAAAAAATGATGTTAAAGTCCTCAATGTCATTTTTAAAGAGCTATCCATAGATACCCACACGTATAGGTTAGATGAAAAAAAATATGAGTTTTTTTTTATGGTTTTTTTATTCCGTTCCGTGGTGGGTGGGATAGTGTATCGCATGGAGTGGACGATACCTGTTTGATTGTGAGGAAAAAAAATGATGTTAAAGTCCTCAATGTCATTTTTAAAGAGCTATCCATAGATACCCCACACGTATAGGTTAGATGAAAAAAATATGAGTTTTTTTTTTATTGGTTTTTTATTCCGTTCCGTGGTGGGTGGGATAGTGTATCGCATGGAGTGGACGATACCTGTTTGATTGTGAGGAAAAAAAATGATGTTAAAGTCCTCAATGTCATTTTTAAAGAGCTATCCATAGATACCCCACACGTATAGGTTAGATGAAAAAAAATATGAGTTTTTTTTTTATTGGTTTTTTATTCCGTTCCGTGGTGGGTGGGATAGTGTATCGCATGGAGTGGACGATACCTGTTTGATTGTGAGGAAAAAAAATGATGTTAAAGTCCTCAATGTCATTTTTAAAGAGCTATCCATAGATACCCCACACGTATAAGGTTAGATGAAAAAAAATATGAGTTTTTTTTTATTGGTTTTTTATTCCGTTCCGTGTGGGTGGGATAGTGTATCGCATGGAGTGGACGATACCTGTTTGATTGTGAGGAAAAAAAAATGATGTTAAACGTCCTCAATGGTCATTTTTAAAGAGCTATCCATAGATACCCCACACGTATAGGTTAGATGAAAAAAATATGAGTTTTTTTTTTATTGGTTTTTTATTCCGTTCCGTGGTGGGTGGGATAGTGTATCGCATGGAGTGGACGATACCTGTTTGATTGTGAGGAAAAAAAATGATGTTAAAGTCCTCAATGTCATTTTTAAAGAGCTATCCATAGATACCCCACACGTATAGGTTGAGATGAAAAAAATATGAAGTTTTTTTTTATTGGTTTTTTATTCCGTTCCGTGGTGGGGTGGGATAGTGTATCGCATGGAGTGGACGATACCTGTTTGATTGTGAGGAAAAAAAATGATGTTAAAGTCCTCAATGTCATTTTTAAAGAGCTATCCATAGATACCCCACACGTATAGGTTAGATGAAAAAAATATGAGTTTTTTTTTTATTGGTTTTTTATTCCGTTCCGTGGTGGGTGGGAATAGTGTATCGCATGGAGTGGACGATACCTGTTTGATTGTGAGGAAAAAAAATGATGTTAAAGTCCTCAATGTCATTTTAAAGAGCTATCCATAGATACCCCACACGTATAGGTTAGATGAAAAAAAATATGAGTTTTTTTTTTATTGGTTTTTTATTCCGTTCCGTGGTGGGTGGGATAGTGTATCGCATGGAGTGGACGATACCTGTTTGATTGTGAGGAAAAAAAATGATGTTAAAGTCCTCAATGTCATTTTAAAGAGCTATCCATAGATACCCCACACGTATAGGTTAGATGAAAAAAAATATGAGTTTTTTTTTTATTGGTTTTTTATTCCGTTCCGTGGTGGGTGGATAGTGTATCGCATGGAGTGGACGATACCTGTTTGATTGTGAGGAAAAAAAATGATGTTAAAGTCCTCATGTCATTTTTAAAGAGCTATCCATAGATACCCACACGTATAGGTTAGATGAAAAAAATATGAGTTTTTTTTTATTGGTTTTTTATTCCGTTCCGTGGTGGGTGGGATAGTGTATCGCATGGAGTGGACGATACCTGTTTGATTGTGAGGAAAAAAAATGATGTTAAAGTCCTCAATGTCATTTTTAAAGAGCTATCCATAGATACCCCACACGTATAGGTTAGATGAAAAAAATATGAGTTTTTTTTTTATTGGTTTTTTATTCCGTTCCGTGGTGGGTGGGATAGTGTATCGCATGGAGTGGACGATACCTGTTTGATTGTGAGGAAAAAAAATGATGTTAAAGTCCTCAATGTCATTTTTAAAGAGCTATCCATAGATACCCCACACGTATAGGTTAGATGAAAAAAATATGAGTTTTTTTTTATTGGTTTTTTATTCCGTTCCGTGGTGGGTGGGATAGTGGTATCGCATGGAGTGGACGATACCTGTTTGATTGTGAGGAAAAAAAATGATGTTAAAGTCCTCAATGTCATTTTTAAAGAGCTATCCAATAGATACCCCACACGTATAGGTTAGATGAAAAAAATATGAGTTTTTTTTTATTGGTTTTTATTCCGTTCCGTGGTGGGTGGGATAGTGTATCGCATGGAGTGGACGATACCTGTTTGATTGTGAGGAAAAAAAATGATGTTAAAGTCCTCAATGTCATTTTTAAAGAGCTATCCATAGATACCCCACACGTATAGGTTAGATGAAAAAAATATGAGTTTTTTTTTTATTGGTTTTTTATTCCGTTCCGTGGTGGGTGGGATAGTGTATCGCATGGAGTGGACGATACCTGTTTGATTGTGAGGAAAAAAAATGATGTTAAAGTCCTCAATGTCATTTTTAAAGAGCTATCCATAGATACCCCACACGTATAGGTTAGATGAAAAAAATATGAGTTTTTTTTTATTGGTTTTTTATTCCGTTCCGTGGTGGGTGGGATAGTGTATCGCATGGAGTGGACGATACCTGTTTGATTGTGAGGAAAAAAAATGATGTTAAAGTCCTCAATGTCATTTTTAAAGAGCTATCCATAGATACCCCACACGTATAGGTTAGATGAAAAAAATATGAGTTTTTTTTTTATTGGTTTTTATTCCGTTCCGTGGTGGGGTGGGATAGTGTATCGCATGGAGTGGACGATACCTGTTTGATTGTGAGGAAAAAAAATGATGTTAAAGTCCTCATGTCATTTTTAAAGAGCTATCCATAGATACCCCACACGTATAGGTTAGATGAAAAAAAATATGAGTTTTTTTTTTATTGGTTTTTTATTCCGTTCCGTGGTGGGTGGGATAGTGTATCGCATGGAGTGGGACGATACCTGTTTGATTGTGAGGAAAAAAAATGATGTTAAAGTCCTCAATGTCATTTTTAAAGAGCTATCCATAGATACCCCACACGTATAGGTTAGATGAAAAAAAATATGAGTTTTTTTTTTATTGGTTTTTTATTCCGTTCCGTGGTGGGTGGGATAGTGTATCGCATGGAGTGGACGATACCTGTTTGATTGTGAGGAAAAAAAATGATGTTAAAGTCCTCAATGTCATTTTTAAAGAGCTATCCATAGATACCCCACACGTATAGGTTAGATGAAAAAAATATGAGTTTTTTTTTATTGGTTTTTTATTCCGTTCCGTGGTGGGTGGGATAGTGTATCGCATGGAGTGGACGATACCTGTTTGATTGTGAGGAAAAAAAAATGATGTTAAAGTCCTCAATGTCATTTTTAAAGAGCTATCCATAGATACCCCACACGTATAGGTTAGATGAAAAAAATATGAGTTTTTTTTTTATTGGTTTTTTATTCCGTTCCGTGGTGGGTGGGATAGTGTATCGCTGGTAGTGGACGATACCTGTTTGATTGTGAGGAAAAAAAATGATGTTAAAGTCCTCAATGTCATTTTTAAAGAGCTATCCATAGATACCCCACACGTATAGGTTAGATGAAAAAAATATGAGTTTTTTTTTTATTGGTTTTTTATTCCGTTCCGTGGTGGGTGGGATAGTGTATCGCATGGAGTGGACGATACCTGTTTGATTGTGAGGAAAAAAAATGATGTTAAAGTCCTCAATGTCATTTTTAAAGAGCTATCCATAGATACCCCACACGTATAGGTTAGATGAAAAAAATATGAGTTTTTTTTTTTATTGGTTTTTATTCCGTTCCGTGGTGGGTGGGATAGTGTATCGCATGGAGTGGACGATACCTGTTTTGATTGTGAGGAAAAAAAATGATGTTAAAGTCCTCAATGTCATTTTTAAAGAGCTATCCATAGATACCCCACACGTATAGGTTAGATGAAAAAAAATATGAGTTTTTTTTTTATTGGTTTTTTATTCCGTTCCGTGGTGGGTGGGATAGTGTATCGCATGGAGTGGACGATACCTGTTTGATTGTGAGGAAAAAAAATGATGTTAAAGTCCTCAATGTCATTTTTAAAGAGCTATCCATAGATACCCCACACGTATAGGTTAGATGAAAAAAATATGAGTTTTTTTTTTATTGGTTTTTTATTCCGTTCCGTGGTGGGTGGGATAGTGTATCGCATGGAGTGGACGATACCTGTTTGATTGTGAGGAAAAAAAATGATGTTAAAGTCCTCAATGTCATTTTTAAAGAGCTATCCATAGATACCCCACACGTATAGGTTAGATGAAAAAAAATATGAGTTTTTTTTTATTGGTTTTTTATTCCGTTCCGTGGTGGGTGGGATAGTGTATCGCATGGAGTGGACGATACCTGTTTGATTGTGAGGAAAAAAAAATGATGTTAAAGTCCTCAATGTCATTTTTAAAGAGCTATCCATAGATACCCCACACGTATAGGTTAGATGAAAAAAATATGAGTTTTTTTTTTATTGGTTTTTTATTCCGTTCCGTGGTGGGTGGGATAGTGTATCGCATGGAGTGGACGATACCTGTTTGATTGTGAGGAAAAAAAATGATGTTAAAGTCCTCAATGTCATTTTTAAAGAGCTATCCATAGATACCCCACACGTATAGGTTAGATGAAAAAAATATGAGTTTTTTTTTATTGGTTTTTTATTCCGTTCCGTGGTGGGTGGGATAGTGTATCGCATGGAGTGGACGATACCTGTTTGATTGTGAGGAAAAAAAATGATGTTAAAGTCCTCAATGTCATTTTTAAAGAGCTATCCATAGATACCCCACACGTATAGGTTAGATGAAAAAAATATGAGTTTTTTTTTATTGGTTTTTTATTCCGTTCCGTGGTGGGTGGGATAGTGTATCGCATGGAGTGGACGATACCTGTTTGATTGTGAGGAAAAAAAATGATGTTAAAGTCCTCAATGTCATTTTTAAAGAGCTATCCATAGATACCCCACACGTATAGGTTAGATGAAAAAAATATGAGTTTTTTTTTTATTGGTTTTTTATTCCGTTCCGTGGTGGGTGGGATAGTGTATCGCATGGAGTGGACGATACCTGTTTGATTGTGAGGAAAAAAAATGATGTTAAAGTCCTCAATGTCATTTTTAAAGAGCTATCCATAGATACCCCACACGTATAGGTTAGATGAAAAAAATATGAGTTTTTTTTTTATTGGTTTTTTATTCCGTTCCGTGGTGGGTGGGATAGTGTATCGCATGGAGTGGACGATACCTGTTTGATTGTGAGGAAAAAAAATGATGTTAAAGTCCTCAATGTCATTTTTAAAGAGCTATCCATAGATACCCCACACGTATAGGTTAGATGAAAAAAATATGAGTTTTTTTTTTATTGGTTTTTTATTCCGTTCCGTGGTGGGTGGGATAGTGTATCGCATGGAGTGGACGATACCTGTTTGATTGTGAGGAAAAAAAATGATGTTAAAGTCCTCAATGTCATTTTTAAAGAGCTATCCATAGATACCCCACACGTATAGGTTAGATGAAAAAAATATGAGTTTTTTTTTTATTGGTTTTTTATTCCGTTCCGTGGTGGGTGGGATAGTGTATCGCATGGAGTGGACGATACCTGTTTGATTGTGAGGAAAAAAAATGATGTTAAAGTCCTCAATGTCATTTTTAAAGAGCTATCCATAGATACCCCACACGTATAGGTTAGATGAAAAAAATATGAGTTTTTTTTTATTGGTTTTTTATTCCGTTCCGTGGTGGGTGGGATAGTGTATCGCATGGAGTGGACGATACCTGTTTGATTGTGAGGAAAAAAAATGATGTTAAAGTCCTCAATGTCATTTTTAAAGAGCTATCCATAGATACCCCACACGTATAGGTTAGATGAAAAAAATATGAGTTTTTTTTTTATTGGTTTTTTATTCCGTTCCGTGGTGGGTGGGATAGTGTATCGCATGGAGTGGACGATACCTGTTTGATTGTGAGGAAAAAAAATGATGTTAAAGTCCTCAATGTCATTTTTAAAGAGCTATCCATAGATACCCCACACGTATAGGTTAGATGAAAAAAATATGAGTTTTTTTTTATTGGTTTTTTATTCCGTTCCGTGGTGGGTGGGATAGTGTATCGCATGGAGTGGACGATACCTGTTTGATTGTGAGGAAAAAAAATGATGTTAAAGTCCTCAATGTCATTTTTAAAGAGCTATCCATAGATACCCCACACGTATAGGTTAGATGAAAAAAATATGAGTTTTTTTTTTATTGGTTTTTTATTCCGTTCCGTGGTGGGTGGGATAGTGTATCGCATGGAGTGGACGATACCTGTTTGATTGTGAGGAAAAAAAATGATGTTAAAGTCCTCAATGTCATTTTTAAAGAGCTATCCATAGATACCCCACACGTATAGGTTAGATGAAAAAAATATGAGTTTTTTTTTTATTGGTTTTTTATTCCGTTCCGTGGTGGGTGGGATAGTGTATCGCATGGAGTGGACGATACCTGTTTGATTGTGAGGAAAAAAAATGATGTTAAAGTCCTCAATGTCATTTTTAAAGAGCTATCCATAGATACCCCACACGTATAGGTTAGATGAAAAAAATATGAGTTTTTTTTTTATTGGTTTTTTATTCCGTTCCGTGGTGGGTGGGATAGTGTATCGCATGGAGTGGACGATACCTGTTTGATTGTGAGGAAAAAAAATGATGTTAAAGTCCTCAATGTCATTTTTAAAGAGCTATCCATAGATACCCCACACGTATAGGTTAGATGAAAAAAATATGAGTTTTTTTTTATTGGTTTTTTATTCCGTTCCGTGGTGGGTGGGATAGTGTATCGCATGGAGTGGACGATACCTGTTTGATTGTGAGGAAAAAAAATGATGTTAAAGTCCTCAATGTCATTTTTAAAGAGCTATCCATAGATACCCCACACGTATAGGTTAGATGAAAAAAATATGAGTTTTTTTTTTATTGGTTTTTTATTCCGTTCCGTGGTGGGTGGGATAGTGTATCGCATGGAGTGGACGATACCTGTTTGATTGTGAGGAAAAAAAATGATGTTAAAGTCCTCAATGTCATTTTTAAAGAGCTATCCATAGATACCCCACACGTATAGGTTAGATGAAAAAAATATGAGTTTTTTTTTTATTGGTTTTTTATTCCGTTCCGTGGTGGGTGGGATAGTGTATCGCATGGAGTGGACGATACCTGTTTGATTGTGAGGAAAAAAAATGATGTTAAAGTCCTCAATGTCATTTTTAAAGAGCTATCCATAGATACCCCACACGTATAGGTTAGATGAAAAAAATATGAGTTTTTTTTTTATTGGTTTTTTATTCCGTTCCGTGGTGGGTGGGATAGTGTATCGCATGGAGTGGACGATACCTGTTTGATTGTGAGGAAAAAAAAATGATGTTAAAGTCCTCAATGTCATTTTTAAAGAGCTATCCATAGATACCCCACACGTATAGGTTAGATGAAAAAAAATATGAGTTTTTTTTTTATTGGTTTTTTATTCCGTTCCGTGGTGGGTGGGATAGTGTATCGCATGGAGTGGACGATACCTGTTTGATTGTGAGGAAAAAAAATGATGTTAAAGTCCTCAATGTCATTTTTAAAGAGCTATCCATAGATACCCCACACGTATAGGTTAGATGAAAAAAAATATGAGTTTTTTTTTATTGGTTTTTTATTCCGTTCCGTGGTGGGTGGGATAGTGTATCGCATGGAGTGGACGATACCTGTTTGATTGTGAGGAAAAAAAATGATGTTAAAGTCCTCAATGTCATTTTTAAAGAGCTATCCATAGATACCCCACACGTATAGGTTAGATGAAAAAAATATGAGTTTTTTTTTTATTGGTTTTTTATTCCGTTCCGTGGTGGGTGGGATAGTGTATCGCATGGAGTGGACGATACCTGTTTGATTGTGAGGAAAAAAAATGATGTTAAAGTCCTCAATGTCATTTTTAAAGAGCTATCCATAGATACCCCACACGTATAGGTTAGATGAAAAAAATATGAGTTTTTTTTTTATTGGTTTTTTATTCCGTTCCGTGGTGGGTGGGATAGTGTATCGCATGGAGTGGACGATACCTGTTTGATTGTGAGGAAAAAAAATGATGTTAAAGTCCTCAATGTCATTTTTAAAGAGCTATCCATAGATACCCCACACGTATAGGTTAGATGAAAAAAATATGAGTTTTTTTTTATTGGTTTTTTATTCCGTTCCGTGGTGGGTGGGATAGTGTATCGCATGGAGTGGACGATACCTGTTTGATTGTGAGGAAAAAAAATGATGTTAAAGTCCTCAATGTCATTTTTAAAGAGCTATCCATAGATACCCCACACGTATAGGTTAGATGAAAAAAATATGAGTTTTTTTTTTATTGGTTTTTTATTCCGTTCCGTGGTGGGTGGGATAGTGTATCGCATGGAGTGGACGATACCTGTTTGATTGTGAGGAAAAAAAATGATGTTAAAGTCCTCAATGTCATTTTTAAAGAGCTATCCATAGATACCCCACACGTATAGGTTAGATGAAAAAAAATATGAGTTTTTTTTTTATTGGTTTTTTATTCCGTTCCGTGGTGGGTGGGATAGTGTATCGCATGGAGTGGACGATACCTGTTTGATTGTGAGGAAAAAAAATGATGTTAAAGTCCTCAATGTCATTTTTAAAGAGCTATCCATAGATACCCCACACGTATAGGTTAGATGAAAAAAATATGAGTTTTTTTTTATTGGTTTTTTATTCCGTTCCGTGGTGGGTGGGATAGTGTATCGCATGGAGTGGACGATACCTGTTTGATTGTGAGGAAAAAAAATGATGTTAAAGTCCTCAATGTCATTTTTAAAGAGCTATCCATAGATACCCCACACGTATAGGTTAGATGAAAAAAATATGAGTTTTTTTTTTATTGGTTTTTTATTCCGTTCCGTGGTGGGTGGGATAGTGTATCGCATGGAGTGGACGATACCTGTTTGATTGTGAGGAAAAAAAATGATGTTAAAGTCCTCAATGTCATTTTTAAAGAGCTATCCATAGATACCCCACACGTATAGGTTAGATGAAAAAAATATGAGTTTTTTTTTTATTGGTTTTTTATTCCGTTCCGTGGTGGGTGGGATAGTGTATCGCATGGAGTGGACGATACCTGTTTGATTGTGAGGAAAAAAAATGATGTTAAAGTCCTCAATGTCATTTTTAAAGAGCTATCCATAGATACCCCACACGTATAGGTTAGATGAAAAAAATATGAGTTTTTTTTTTATTGGTTTTTTATTCCGTTCCGTGGTGGGTGGGATAGTGTATCGCATGGAGTGGACGATACCTGTTTGATTGTGAGGAAAAAAAATGATGTTAAAGTCCTCAATGTCATTTTTAAAGAGCTATCCATAGATACCCCACACGTATAGGTTAGATGAAAAAAATATGAGTTTTTTTTTTATTGGTTTTTTATTCCGTTCCGTGGTGGGTGGGATAGTGTATCGCATGGAGTGGACGATACCTGTTTGATTGTGAGGAAAAAAAATGATGTTAAAGTCCTCAATGTCATTTTTAAAGAGCTATCCATAGATACCCCACACGTATAGGTTAGATGAAAAAAAATATGAGTTTTTTTTTTATTGGTTTTTTATTCCGTTCCGTGGTGGGTGGGATAGTGTATCGCATGGAGTGGACGATACCTGTTTGATTGTGAGGAAAAAAAATGATGTTAAAGTCCTCAATGTCATTTTTAAAGAGCTATCCATAGATACCCCACACGTATAGGTTAGATGAAAAAAATATGAGTTTTTTTTTATTGGTTTTTTATTCCGTTCCGTGGTGGGTGGGATAGTGTATCGCATGGAGTGGACGATACCTGTTTGATTGTGAGGAAAAAAAATGATGTTAAAGTCCTCAATGTCATTTTTAAAGAGCTATCCATAGATACCCCACACGTATAGGTTAGATGAAAAAAATATGAGTTTTTTTTTTATTGGTTTTTTATTCCGTTCCGTGGTGGGTGGGATAGTGTATCGCATGGAGTGGACGATACCTGTTTGATTGTGAGGAAAAAAAATGATGTTAAAGTCCTCAATGTCATTTTTAAAGAGCTATCCATAGATACCCCACACGTATAGGTTAGATGAAAAAAATATGAGTTTTTTTTTTATTGGTTTTTTATTCCGTTCCGTGGTGGGTGGGATAGTGTATCGCATGGAGTGGACGATACCTGTTTGATTGTGAGGAAAAAAAATGATGTTAAAGTCCTCAATGTCATTTTTAAAGAGCTATCCATAGATACCCCACACGTATAGGTTAGATGAAAAAAATATGAGTTTTTTTTTTATTGGTTTTTTATTCCGTTCCGTGGTGGGTGGGATAGTGTATCGCATGGAGTGGACGATACCTGTTTGATTGTGAGGAAAAAAAATGATGTTAAAGTCCTCAATGTCATTTTTAAAGAGCTATCCATAGATACCCCACACGTATAGGTTAGATGAAAAAAATATGAGTTTTTTTTTTATTGGTTTTTTATTCCGTTCCGTGGTGGGTGGGATAGTGTATCGCATGGAGTGGACGATACCTGTTTGATTGTGAGGAAAAAAAATGATGTTAAAGTCCTCAATGTCATTTTTAAAGAGCTATCCATAGATACCCCACACGTATAGGTTAGATGAAAAAAATATGAGTTTTTTTTTTATTGGTTTTTTATTCCGTTCCGTGGTGGGTGGGATAGTGTATCGCATGGAGTGGACGATACCTGTTTGATTGTGAGGAAAAAAAATGATGTTAAAGTCCTCAATGTCATTTTTAAAGAGCTATCCATAGATACCCCACACGTATAGGTTAGATGAAAAAAATATGAGTTTTTTTTTTATTGGTTTTTTATTCCGTTCCGTGGTGGGTGGGATAGTGTATCGCATGGAGTGGACGATACCTGTTTGATTGTGAGGAAAAAAAATGATGTTAAAGTCCTCAATGTCATTTTTAAAGAGCTATCCATAGATACCCCACACGTATAGGTTAGATGAAAAAAATATGAGTTTTTTTTTATTGGTTTTTTATTCCGTTCCGTGGTGGGTGGGATAGTGTATCGCATGGAGTGGACGATACCTGTTTGATTGTGAGGAAAAAAAATGATGTTAAAGTCCTCAATGTCATTTTTAAAGAGCTATCCATAGATACCCCACACGTATAGGTTAGATGAAAAAAATATGAGTTTTTTTTTATTGGTTTTTTATTCCGTTCCGTGGTGGGTGGGATAGTGTATCGCATGGAGTGGACGATACCTGTTTGATTGTGAGGAAAAAAAATGATGTTAAAGTCCTCAATGTCATTTTTAAAGAGCTATCCATAGATACCCCACACGTATAGGTTAGATGAAAAAAATATGAGTTTTTTTTTTATTGGTTTTTTATTCCGTTCCGTGGTGGGTGGGATAGTGTATCGCATGGAGTGGACGATACCTGTTTGATTGTGAGGAAAAAAAAATGATGTTAAAGTCCTCAATGTCATTTTTAAAGAGCTATCCATAGATACCCCACACGTATAGGTTAGATGAAAAAAATATGAGTTTTTTTTTTATTGGTTTTTATTCCGTTCCGTGGTGGGTGGGATAGTGTATCGCATGGAGTGGACGATACCTGTTTGATTGTGAGGAAAAAAAATGATGTTAAAGTCCTCAATGTCATTTTTAAAGAGCTATCCATAGATACCCCACACGTATAGGTTAGATGAAAAAAATATGAGTTTTTTTTTTATTGGTTTTTTATTCCGTTCCGTGGTGGGTGGGATAGTGTATCGCATGGAGTGGACGATACCTGTTTGATTGTGAGGAAAAAAAATGATGTTAAAGTCCTCAATGTCATTTTTAAAGAGCTATCCATAGATACCCCACACGTATAGGTTAGATGAAAAAAATATGAGTTTTTTTTTTATTGGTTTTTTATTCCGTTCCGTGGTGGGTGGGATAGTGTATCGCATGGAGTGGACGATACCTGTTTGATTGTGAGGAAAAAAAATGATGTTAAAGTCCTCAATGTCATTTTTAAAGAGCTATCCATAGATACCCCACACGTATAGGTTAGATGAAAAAAATATGAGTTTTTTTTTTATTGGTTTTTTATTCCGTTCCGTGGTGGGTGGGATAGTGTATCGCATGGAGTGGACGATACCTGTTTGATTGTGAGGAAAAAAAATGATGTTAAAGTCCTCAATGTCATTTTTAAAGAGCTATCCATAGATACCCCACACGTATAGGTTAGATGAAAAAAATATGAGTTTTTTTTTTATTGGTTTTTTATTCCGTTCCGTGGTGGGTGGGATAGTGTATCGCATGGAGTGGACGATACCTGTTTGATTGTGAGGAAAAAAAATGATGTTAAAGTCCTCAATGTCATTTTTAAAGAGCTATCCATAGATACCCCACACGTATAGGTTAGATGAAAAAAATATGAGTTTTTTTTTTATTGGTTTTTTATTCCGTTCCGTGGTGGGTGGGATAGTGTATCGCATGGAGTGGACGATACCTGTTTGATTGTGAGGAAAAAAAATGATGTTAAAGTCCTCAATGTCATTTTTAAAGAGCTATCCATAGATACCCCACACGTATAGGTTAGATGAAAAAAATATGAGTTTTTTTTTTATTGGTTTTTTATTCCGTTCCGTGGTGGGTGGGATAGTGTATCGCATGGAGTGGACGATACCTGTTTGATTGTGAGGAAAAAAAATGATGTTAAAGTCCTCAATGTCATTTTTAAAGAGCTATCCATAGATACCCCACACGTATAGGTTAGATGAAAAAAATATGAGTTTTTTTTTTATTGGTTTTTTATTCCGTTCCGTGGTGGGTGGGATAGTGTATCGCATGGAGTGGACGATACCTGTTTGATTGTGAGGAAAAAAAATGATGTTAAAGTCCTCAATGTCATTTTTAAAGAGCTATCCATAGATACCCCACACGTATAGGTTAGATGAAAAAAATATGAGTTTTTTTTTTATTGGTTTTTTATTCCGTTCCGTGGTGGGTGGGATAGTGTATCGCATGGAGTGGACGATACCTGTTTGATTGTGAGGAAAAAAAATGATGTTAAAGTCCTCAATGTCATTTTTAAAGAGCTATCCATAGATACCCCACACGTATAGGTTAGATGAAAAAAATATGAGTTTTTTTTTATTGGTTTTTATTCCGTTCCGTGGTGGGTGGGATAGTGTATCGCATGGAGTGGACGATACCTGTTTGATTGTGAGGAAAAAAAATGATGTTAAAGTCCTCAATGTCATTTTTAAAGAGCTATCCATAGATACCCCACACGTATAGGTTAGATGAAAAAAATATGAGTTTTTTTTTTATTGGTTTTTTATTCCGTTCCGTGGTGGGTGGGATAGTGTATCGCATGGAGTGGACGATACCTGTTTGATTGTGAGGAAAAAAAATGATGTTAAAGTCCTCAATGTCATTTTTAAAGAGCTATCCATAGATACCCCACACGTATAGGTTAGATGAAAAAAATATGAGTTTTTTTTTTATTGGTTTTTTATTCCGTTCCGTGGTGGGTGGGATAGTGTATCGCATGGAGTGGACGATACCTGTTTGATTGTGAGGAAAAAAAATGATGTTAAAGTCCTCAATGTCATTTTTAAAGAGCTATCCATAGATACCCCACACGTATAGGTTAGATGAAAAAAATATGAGTTTTTTTTTTATTGGTTTTTTATTCCGTTCCGTGGTGGGTGGGATAGTGTATCGCATGGAGTGGACGATACCTGTTTGATTGTGAGGAAAAAAAATGATGTTAAAGTCCTCAATGTCATTTTTAAAGAGCTATCCATAGATACCCCACACGTATAGGTTAGATGAAAAAAATATGAGTTTTTTTTTATTGGTTTTTTATTCCGTTCCGTGGTGGGTGGGATAGTGTATCGCATGGAGTGGACGATACCTGTTTGATTGTGAGGAAAAAAAATGATGTTAAAGTCCTCAATGTCATTTTTAAAGAGCTATCCATAGATACCCCACACGTATAGGTTAGATGAAAAAAAATATGAGTTTTTTTTTTATTGGTTTTTTATTCCGTTCCGTGGTGGGTGGGATAGTGTATCGCATGGAGTGGACGATACCTGTTTGATTGTGAGGAAAAAAAATGATGTTAAAGTCCTCAATGTCATTTTTAAAGAGCTATCCATAGATACCCCACACGTATAGGTTAGATGAAAAAAATATGAGTTTTTTTTTTATTGGTTTTTTATTCCGTTCCGTGGTGGGTGGGATAGTGTATCGCATGGAGTGGACGATACCTGTTTGATTGTGAGGAAAAAAAATGATGTTAAAGTCCTCAATGTCATTTTTAAAGAGCTATCCATAGATACCCCACACGTATAGGTTAGATGAAAAAAATATGAGTTTTTTTTTTATTGGTTTTTTATTCCGTTCCGTGGTGGGTGGGATAGTGTATCGCATGGAGTGGACGATACCTGTTTGATTGTGAGGAAAAAAAATGATGTTAAAGTCCTCAATGTCATTTTTAAAGAGCTATCCATAGATACCCCACACGTATAGGTTAGATGAAAAAAATATGAGTTTTTTTTTTATTGGTTTTTTATTCCGTTCCGTGGTGGGTGGGATAGTGTATCGCATGGAGTGGACGATACCTGTTTGATTGTGAGGAAAAAAAATGATGTTAAAGTCCTCAATGTCATTTTTAAAGAGCTATCCATAGATACCCCACACGTATAGGTTAGATGAAAAAAATATGAGTTTTTTTTTTATTGGTTTTTTATTCCGTTCCGTGGTGGGTGGGATAGTGTATCGCATGGAGTGGACGATACCTGTTTGATTGTGAGGAAAAAAAATGATGTTAAAGTCCTCAATGTCATTTTTAAAGAGCTATCCATAGATACCCCACACGTATAGGTTAGATGAAAAAAATATGAGTTTTTTTTTTATTGGTTTTTTATTCCGTTCCGTGGTGGGTGGGATAGTGTATCGCATGGAGTGGACGATACCTGTTTGATTGTGAGGAAAAAAAATGATGTTAAAGTCCTCAATGTCATTTTTAAAGAGCTATCCATAGATACCCCACACGTATAGGTTAGATGAAAAAAAATATGAGTTTTTTTTTTTATTGGTTTTTTATTCCGTTCCGTGGTGGGTGGGATAGTGTATCGCATGGAGTGGACGATACCTGTTTGATTGTGAGGAAAAAAAATGATGTTAAAGTCCTCAATGTCATTTTTAAAGAGCTATCCATAGATACCCCACACGTATAGGTTAGATGAAAAAAATATGAGTTTTTTTTTTATTGGTTTTTTATTCCGTTCCGTGGTGGGTGGGATAGTGTATCGCATGGAGTGGACGATACCTGTTTGATTGTGAGGAAAAAAAATGATGTTAAAGTCCTCAATGTCATTTTTAAAGAGCTATCCATAGATACCCCACACGTATAGGTTAGATGAAAAAAATATGAGTTTTTTTTTTATTGGTTTTTTATTCCGTTCCGTGGTGGGTGGGATAGTGTATCGCATGGAGTGGACGATACCTGTTTGATTGTGAGGAAAAAAAATGATGTTAAAGTCCTCAATGTCATTTTTAAAGAGCTATCCATAGATACCCCACACGTATAGGTTAGATGAAAAAAATATGAGTTTTTTTTTTATTGGTTTTTTATTCCGTTCCGTGGTGGGTGGGATAGTGTATCGCATGGAGTGGACGATACCTGTTTGATTGTGAGGAAAAAAAATGATGTTAAAGTCCTCAATGTCATTTTTAAAGAGCTATCCATAGATACCCCACACGTATAGGTTAGATGAAAAAAATATGAGTTTTTTTTTTATTGGTTTTTTATTCCGTTCCGTGGTGGGTGGGATAGTGTATCGCATGGAGTGGACGATACCTGTTTGATTGTGAGGAAAAAAAATGATGTTAAAGTCCTCAATGTCATTTTTAAAGAGCTATCCATAGATACCCCACACGTATAGGTTAGATGAAAAAAATATGAGTTTTTTTTTATTGGTTTTTTATTCCGTTCCGTGGTGGGTGGGATAGTGTATCGCATGGAGTGGACGATACCTGTTTGATTGTGAGGAAAAAAAATGATGTTAAAGTCCTCAATGTCATTTTTAAAGAGCTATCCATAGATACCCCACACGTATAGGTTAGATGAAAAAAATATGAGTTTTTTTTTTATTGGTTTTTTATTCCGTTCCGTGGTGGGTGGGATAGTGTATCGCATGGAGTGGACGATACCTGTTTGATTGTGAGGAAAAAAAATGATGTTAAAGTCCTCAATGTCATTTTTAAAGAGCTATCCATAGATACCCCACACGTATAGGTTAGATGAAAAAAATATGAGTTTTTTTTTTATTGGTTTTTTATTCCGTTCCGTGGTGGGTGGGATAGTGTATCGCATGGAGTGGACGATACCTGTTTGATTGTGAGGAAAAAAAAATGATGTTAAAGTCCTCAATGTCATTTTTAAAGAGCTATCCATAGATACCCCACACGTATAGGTTAGATGAAAAAAATATGAGTTTTTTTTTTATTGGTTTTTTATTCCGTTCCGTGGTGGGTGGGATAGTGTATCGCATGGAGTGGACGATACCTGTTTGATTGTGAGGAAAAAAAATGATGTTAAAGTCCTCAATGTCATTTTTAAAGAGCTATCCATAGATACCCCACACGTATAGGTTAGATGAAAAAAATATGAGTTTTTTTTTATTGGTTTTTTATTCCGTTCCGTGGTGGGTGGGATAGTGTATCGCATGGAGTGGACGATACCTGTTTGATTGTGAGGAAAAAAAATGATGTTAAAGTCCTCAATGTCATTTTTAAAGAGCTATCCATAGATACCCCACACGTATAGGTTAGATGAAAAAAATATGAGTTTTTTTTTTATTGGTTTTTTATTCCGTTCCGTGGTGGGTGGGATAGTGTATCGCATGGAGTGGACGATACCTGTTTGATTGTGAGGAAAAAAAATGATGTTAAAGTCCTCAATGTCATTTTTAAAGAGCTATCCATAGATACCCCACACGTATAGGTTAGATGAAAAAAATATGAGTTTTTTTTTATTGGTTTTTTATTCCGTTCCGTGGTGGGTGGGATAGTGTATCGCATGGAGTGGACGATACCTGTTTGATTGTGAGGAAAAAAAATGATGTTAAAGTCCTCAATGTCATTTTTAAAGAGCTATCCATAGATACCCCACACGTATAGGTTAGATGAAAAAAATATGAGTTTTTTTTTATTGGTTTTTTATTCCGTTCCGTGGTGGGTGGGATAGTGTATCGCATGGAGTGGACGATACCTGTTTGATTGTGAGGAAAAAAAATGATGTTAAAGTCCTCAATGTCATTTTTAAAGAGCTATCCATAGATACCCCACACGTATAGGTTAGATGAAAAAAATATGAGTTTTTTTTTTATTGGTTTTTTATTCCGTTCCGTGGTGGGTGGGATAGTGTATCGCATGGAGTGGACGATACCTGTTTGATTGTGAGGAAAAAAAATGATGTTAAAGTCCTCAATGTCATTTTTAAAGAGCTATCCATAGATACCCCACACGTATAGGTTAGATGAAAAAAATATGAGTTTTTTTTTTATTGGTTTTTTATTCCGTTCCGTGGTGGGTGGGATAGTGTATCGCATGGAGTGGACGATACCTGTTTGATTGTGAGGAAAAAAAATGATGTTAAAGTCCTCAATGTCATTTTTAAAGAGCTATCCATAGATACCCCACACGTATAGGTTAGATGAAAAAAATATGAGTTTTTTTTTTATTGGTTTTTTATTCCGTTCCGTGGTGGGTGGGATAGTGTATCGCATGGAGTGGACGATACCTGTTTGATTGTGAGGAAAAAAAATGATGTTAAAGTCCTCAATGTCATTTTTAAAGAGCTATCCATAGATACCCCACACGTATAGGTTAGATGAAAAAAATATGAGTTTTTTTTTTATTGGTTTTTTATTCCGTTCCGTGGTGGGTGGGATAGTGTATCGCATGGAGTGGACGATACCTGTTTGATTGTGAGGAAAAAAAATGATGTTAAAGTCCTCAATGTCATTTTTAAAGAGCTATCCATAGATACCCCACACGTATAGGTTAGATGAAAAAAATATGAGTTTTTTTTTTATTGGTTTTTTATTCCGTTCCGTGGTGGGTGGGATAGTGTATCGCATGGAGTGGACGATACCTGTTTGATTGTGAGGAAAAAAAATGATGTTAAAGTCCTCAATGTCATTTTTAAAGAGCTATCCATAGATACCCCACACGTATAGGTTAGATGAAAAAAATATGAGTTTTTTTTTTATTGGTTTTTTATTCCGTTCCGTGGTGGGTGGGATAGTGTATCGCATGGAGTGGACGATACCTGTTTGATTGTGAGGAAAAAAAATGATGTTAAAGTCCTCAATGTCATTTTTAAAGAGCTATCCATAGATACCCCACACGTATAGGTTAGATGAAAAAAATATGAGTTTTTTTTTTATTGGTTTTTTATTCCGTTCCGTGGTGGGTGGGATAGTGTATCGCATGGAGTGGACGATACCTGTTTGATTGTGAGGAAAAAAAATGATGTTAAAGTCCTCAATGTCATTTTTAAAGAGCTATCCATAGATACCCCACACGTATAGGTTAGATGAAAAAAATATGAGTTTTTTTTTTATTGGTTTTTTATTCCGTTCCGTGGTGGGTGGGATAGTGTATCGCATGGAGTGGACGATACCTGTTTGATTGTGAGGAAAAAAAATGATGTTAAAGTCCTCAATGTCATTTTTAAAGAGCTATCCATAGATACCCCACACGTATAGGTTAGATGAAAAAAATATGAGTTTTTTTTTTATTGGTTTTTTATTCCGTTCCGTGGTGGGTGGGATAGTGTATCGCATGGAGTGGACGATACCTGTTTGATTGTGAGGAAAAAAAATGATGTTAAAGTCCTCAATGTCATTTTTAAAGAGCTATCCATAGATACCCCACACGTATAGGTTAGATGAAAAAAATATGAGTTTTTTTTTTATTGGTTTTTTATTCCGTTCCGTGGTGGGTGGGATAGTGTATCGCATGGAGTGGACGATACCTGTTTGATTGTGAGGAAAAAAAATGATGTTAAAGTCCTCAATGTCATTTTTAAAGAGCTATCCATAGATACCCCACACGTATAGGTTAGATGAAAAAAATATGAGTTTTTTTTTTATTGGTTTTTTATTCCGTTCCGTGGTGGGTGGGATAGTGTATCGCATGGAGTGGACGATACCTGTTTGATTGTGAGGAAAAAAAATGATGTTAAAGTCCTCAATGTCATTTTTAAAGAGCTATCCATAGATACCCCACACGTATAGGTTAGATGAAAAAAATATGAGTTTTTTTTTTATTGGTTTTTTATTCCGTTCCGTGGTGGGTGGGATAGTGTATCGCATGGAGTGGACGATACCTGTTTGATTGTGAGGAAAAAAAATGATGTTAAAGTCCTCAATGTCATTTTTAAAGAGCTATCCATAGATACCCCACACGTATAGGTTAGATGAAAAAAATATGAGTTTTTTTTTTATTGGTTTTTTATTCCGTTCCGTGGTGGGTGGGATAGTGTATCGCATGGAGTGGACGATACCTGTTTGATTGTGAGGAAAAAAAATGATGTTAAAGTCCTCAATGTCATTTTTAAAGAGCTATCCATAGATACCCCACACGTATAGGTTAGATGAAAAAAATATGAGTTTTTTTTTTATTGGTTTTTTATTCCGTTCCGTGGTGGGTGGGATAGTGTATCGCATGGAGTGGACGATACCTGTTTGATTGTGAGGAAAAAAAATGATGTTAAAGTCCTCAATGTCATTTTTAAAGAGCTATCCATAGATACCCCACACGTATAGGTTAGATGAAAAAAATATGAGTTTTTTTTTTATTGGTTTTTTATTCCGTTCCGTGGTGGGTGGGATAGTGTATCGCATGGAGTGGACGATACCTGTTTGATTGTGAGGAAAAAAAATGATGTTAAAGTCCTCAATGTCATTTTTAAAGAGCTATCCATAGATACCCCACACGTATAGGTTAGATGAAAAAAATATGAGTTTTTTTTTTATTGGTTTTTTATTCCGTTCCGTGGTGGGTGGGATAGTGTATCGCATGGAGTGGACGATACCTGTTTGATTGTGAGGAAAAAAAATGATGTTAAAGTCCTCAATGTCATTTTTAAAGAGCTATCCATAGATACCCCACACGTATAGGTTAGATGAAAAAAATATGAGTTTTTTTTTTATTGGTTTTTTATTCCGTTCCGTGGTGGGTGGGATAGTGTATCGCATGGAGTGGACGATACCTGTTTGATTGTGAGGAAAAAAAATGATGTTAAAGTCCTCAATGTCATTTTTAAAGAGCTATCCATAGATACCCCACACGTATAGGTTAGATGAAAAAAAATATGAGTTTTTTTTTTATTGGTTTTTTATTCCGTTCCGTGGTGGGTGGGATAGTGTATCGCATGGAGTGGACGATACCTGTTTGATTGTGAGGAAAAAAAATGATGTTAAAGTCCTCAATGTCATTTTTAAAGAGCTATCCATAGATACCCCACACGTATAGGTTAGATGAAAAAAAATATGAGTTTTTTTTTTATTGGTTTTTTATTCCGTTCCGTGGTGGGTGGGATAGTGTATCGCATGGAGTGGACGATACCTGTTTGATTGTGAGGAAAAAAAATGATGTTAAAGTCCTCAATGTCATTTTTAAAGAGCTATCCATAGATACCCCACACGTATAGGTTAGATGAAAAAAATATGAGTTTTTTTTTTATTGGTTTTTTATTCCGTTCCGTGGTGGGTGGGATAGTGTATCGCATGGAGTGGACGATACCTGTTTGATTGTGAGGAAAAAAAATGATGTTAAAGTCCTCAATGTCATTTTTAAAGAGCTATCCATAGATACCCCACACGTATAGGTTAGATGAAAAAAATATGAGTTTTTTTTTTATTGGTTTTTTATTCCGTTCCGTGGTGGGTGGGATAGTGTATCGCATGGAGTGGACGATACCTGTTTGATTGTGAGGAAAAAAAATGATGTTAAAGTCCTCAATGTCATTTTTAAAGAGCTATCCATAGATACCCCACACGTATAGGTTAGATGAAAAAAATATGAGTTTTTTTTTTATTGGTTTTTTATTCCGTTCCGTGGTGGGTGGGATAGTGTATCGCATGGAGTGGACGATACCTGTTTGATTGTGAGGAAAAAAAATGATGTTAAAGTCCTCAATGTCATTTTTAAAGAGCTATCCATAGATACCCCACACGTATAGGTTAGATGAAAAAAATATGAGTTTTTTTTTTATTGGTTTTTTATTCCGTTCCGTGGTGGGTGGGATAGTGTATCGCATGGAGTGGACGATACCTGTTTGATTGTGAGGAAAAAAAATGATGTTAAAGTCCTCAATGTCATTTTTAAAGAGCTATCCATAGATACCCCACACGTATAGGTTAGATGAAAAAAATATGAGTTTTTTTTTTATTGGTTTTTTATTCCGTTCCGTGGTGGGTGGGATAGTGTATCGCATGGAGTGGACGATACCTGTTTGATTGTGAGGAAAAAAAATGATGTTAAAGTCCTCAATGTCATTTTTAAAGAGCTATCCATAGATACCCCACACGTATAGGTTAGATGAAAAAAATATGAGTTTTTTTTTTTATTGGTTTTTTATTCCGTTCCGTGGTGGGTGGGATAGTGTATCGCATGGAGTGGACGATACCTGTTTGATTGTGAGGAAAAAAAATGATGTTAAAGTCCTCAATGTCATTTTTAAAGAGCTATCCATAGATACCCCACACGTATAGGTTAGATGAAAAAAATATGAGTTTTTTTTTTTATTGGTTTTTTATTCCGTTCCGTGGTGGGTGGGATAGTGTATCGCATGGAGTGGACGATACCTGTTTGATTGTGAGGAAAAAAAATGATGTTAAAGTCCTCAATGTCATTTTTAAAGAGCTATCCATAGATACCCCACACGTATAGGTTAGATGAAAAAAATATGAGTTTTTTTTTTATTGGTTTTTTATTCCGTTCCGTGGTGGGTGGGATAGTGTATCGCATGGAGTGGACGATACCTGTTTGATTGTGAGGAAAAAAAATGATGTTAAAGTCCTCAATGTCATTTTTAAAGAGCTATCCATAGATACCCCACACGTATAGGTTAGATGAAAAAAATATGAGTTTTTTTTTTATTGGTTTTTTATTCCGTTCCGTGGTGGGTGGGATAGTGTATCGCATGGAGTGGACGATACCTGTTTGATTGTGAGGAAAAAAAATGATGTTAAAGTCCCTCAATGTCATTTTTAAAGAGCTATCCATAGATACCCCACACGTATAGGTTAGATGAAAAAAATATGAGTTTTTTTTTTATTGGTTTTTTATTCCGTTCCGTGGTGGGTGGGATAGTGTATCGCATGGAGTGGACGATACCTGTTTGATTGTGAGGAAAAAAAATGATGTTAAAGTCCTCAATGTCATTTTTAAAGAGCTATCCATAGATACCCCACACGTATAGGTTAGATGAAAAAAATATGAGTTTTTTTTTTATTGGTTTTTTATTCCGTTCCGTGGTGGGTGGGATAGTGTATCGCATGGAGTGGACGATACCTGTTTGATTGTGAGGAAAAAAAATGATGTTAAAGTCCTCAATGTCATTTTTAAAGAGCTATCCATAGATACCCCACACGTATAGGTTAGATGAAAAAAATATGAGTTTTTTTTTTATTGGTTTTTTATTCCGTTCCGTGGTGGGTGGGATAGTGTATCGCATGGAGTGGACGATACCTGTTTGATTGTGAGGAAAAAAAATGATGTTAAAGTCCTCAATGTCATTTTTAAAGAGCTATCCATAGATACCCCACACGTATAGGTTAGATGAAAAAAATATGAGTTTTTTTTTTATTGGTTTTTTATTCCGTTCCGTGGTGGGTGGGATAGTGTATCGCATGGAGTGGACGATACCTGTTTGATTGTGAGGAAAAAAAATGATGTTAAAGTCCTCAATGTCATTTTTAAAGAGCTATCCATAGATACCCCACACGTATAGGTTAGATGAAAAAAATATGAGTTTTTTTTTTATTGGTTTTTTATTCCGTTCCGTGGTGGGTGGGATAGTGTATCGCATGGAGTGGACGATACCTGTTTGATTGTGAGGAAAAAAAATGATGTTAAAGTCCTCAATGTCATTTTTAAAGAGCTATCCATAGATACCCCACACGTATAGGTTAGATGAAAAAAATATGAGTTTTTTTTTTATTGGTTTTTTATTCCGTTCCGTGGTGGGTGGGATAGTGTATCGCATGGAGTGGACGATACCTGTTTGATTGTGAGGAAAAAAAATGATGTTAAAGTCCTCAATGTCATTTTTAAAGAGCTATCCATAGATACCCCACACGTATAGGTTAGATGAAAAAAATATGAGTTTTTTTTTTATTGGTTTTTTATTCCGTTCCGTGGTGGGTGGGATAGTGTATCGCATGGAGTGGACGATACCTGTTTGATTGTGAGGAAAAAAAATGATGTTAAAGTCCTCAATGTCATTTTTAAAGAGCTATCCATAGATACCCCACACGTATAGGTTAGATGAAAAAAATATGAGTTTTTTTTTTATTGGTTTTTTATTCCGTTCCGTGGTGGGTGGGATAGTGTATCGCATGGAGTGGACGATACCTGTTTGATTGTGAGGAAAAAAAATGATGTTAAAGTCCTCAATGTCATTTTTAAAGAGCTATCCATAGATACCCCACACGTATAGGTTAGATGAAAAAAATATGAGTTTTTTTTTTATTGGTTTTTTATTCCGTTCCGTGGTGGGTGGGATAGTGTATCGCATGGAGTGGACGATACCTGTTTGATTGTGAGGAAAAAAAATGATGTTAAAGTCCTCAATGTCATTTTTAAAGAGCTATCCATAGATACCCCACACGTATAGGTTAGATGAAAAAAATATGAGTTTTTTTTTTATTGGTTTTTTATTCCGTTCCGTGGTGGGTGGGATAGTGTATCGCATGGAGTGGACGATACCTGTTTGATTGTGAGGAAAAAAATGATGTTAAAGTCCTCAATGTCATTTTTAAAGAGCTATCCATAGATACCCCACACGTATAGGTTAGATGAAAAAAATATGAGTTTTTTTTTTATTGGTTTTTTATTCCGTTCCGTGGTGGGTGGGATAGTGTATCGCATGGAGTGGACGATACCTGTTTGATTGTGAGGAAAAAAAATGATGTTAAAGTCCTCAATGTCATTTTTAAAGAGCTATCCATAGATACCCCACACGTATAGGTTAGATGAAAAAAATATGAGTTTTTTTTTTATTGGTTTTTTATTCCGTTCCGTGGTGGGTGGGATAGTGTATCGCATGGAGTGGACGATACCTGTTTGATTGTGAGGAAAAAAAATGATGTTAAAGTCCTCAATGTCATTTTTAAAGAGCTATCCATAGATACCCCACACGTATAGGTTAGATGAAAAAAATATGAGTTTTTTTTTTATTGGTTTTTTATTCCGTTCCGTGGTGGGTGGGATAGTGTATCGCATGGAGTGGACGATACCTGTTTGATTGTGAGGAAAAAAAATGATGTTAAAGTCCTCAATGTCATTTTTAAAGAGCTATCCATAGATACCCCACACGTATAGGTTAGATGAAAAAAATATGAGTTTTTTTTTTTATTGGTTTTTTATTCCGTTCCGTGGTGGGTGGGATAGTGTATCGCATGGAGTGGACGATACCTGTTTGATTGTGAGGAAAAAAAATGATGTTAAAGTCCTCAATGTCATTTTTAAAGAGCTATCCATAGATACCCCACACGTATAGGTTAGATGAAAAAAATATGAGTTTTTTTTTTATTGGTTTTTTATTCCGTTCCGTGGTGGGTGGGATAGTGTATCGCATGGAGTGGACGATACCTGTTTGATTGTGAGGAAAAAAAATGATGTTAAAGTCCTCAATGTCATTTTTAAAGAGCTATCCATAGATACCCCACACGTATAGGTTAGATGAAAAAAATATGAGTTTTTTTTTTATTGGTTTTTTATTCCGTTCCGTGGTGGGTGGGATAGTGTATCGCATGGAGTGGACGATACCTGTTTGATTGTGAGGAAAAAAAATGATGTTAAAGTCCTCAATGTCATTTTTAAAGAGCTATCCATAGATACCCCACACGTATAGGTTAGATGAAAAAAATATGAGTTTTTTTTTTATTGGTTTTTTATTCCGTTCCGTGGTGGGTGGGATAGTGTATCGCATGGAGTGGACGATACCTGTTTGATTGTGAGGAAAAAAAATGATGTTAAAGTCCTCAATGTCATTTTTAAAGAGCTATCCATAGATACCCCACACGTATAGGTTAGATGAAAAAAATATGAGTTTTTTTTTATTGGTTTTTTATTCCGTTCCGTGGTGGGTGGGATAGTGTATCGCATGGAGTGGACGATACCTGTTTGATTGTGAGGAAAAAAAATGATGTTAAAGTCCTCAATGTCATTTTTAAAGAGCTATCCATAGATACCCCACACGTATAGGTTAGATGAAAAAAATATGAGTTTTTTTTTTATTGGTTTTTTATTCCGTTCCGTGGTGGGTGGGATAGTGTATCGCATGGAGTGGACGATACCTGTTTGATTGTGAGGAAAAAAAATGATGTTAAAGTCCTCAATGTCATTTTTAAAGAGCTATCCATAGATACCCCACACGTATAGGTTAGATGAAAAAAATATGAGTTTTTTTTTTATTGGTTTTTTTATTCCGTTCCGTGGTGGGTGGGATAGTGTATCGCATGGAGTGGACGATACCTGTTTGATTGTGAGGAAAAAAAATGATGTTAAAGTCCTCAATGTCATTTTTAAAGAGCTATCCATAGATACCCCACACGTATAGGTTAGATGAAAAAAATATGAGTTTTTTTTTTATTGGTTTTTTATTCCGTTCCGTGGTGGGTGGGATAGTGTATCGCATGGAGTGGACGATACCTGTTTGATTGTGAGGAAAAAAAATGATGTTAAAGTCCTCAATGTCATTTTTAAAGAGCTATCCATAGATACCCCACACGTATAGGTTAGATGAAAAAAATATGAGTTTTTTTTTTATTGGTTTTTTATTCCGTTCCGTGGTGGGTGGGATAGTGTATCGCATGGAGTGGACGATACCTGTTTGATTGTGAGGAAAAAAAATGATGTTAAAGTCCTCAATGTCATTTTTAAAGAGCTATCCATAGATACCCCACACGTATAGGTTAGATGAAAAAAAATATGAGTTTTTTTTTTATTGGTTTTTTATTCCGTTCCGTGGTGGGTGGGATAGTGTATCGCATGGAGTGGACGATACCTGTTTGATTGTGAGGAAAAAAAATGATGTTAAAGTCCTCAATGTCATTTTTAAAGAGCTATCCATA
>JADPWL010000296.1:0-19238 GCA_019059595.1 Marasmia exigua
CCTGCCGACCTAGTGCATAAGTCACTGAATTTACTTAAATTGTTTATAATTTTTGCCAATAAAAAGAATTGATTGAATTGATTGGATTATCAACATAAGATACAGCAATGCATAATTATTATCACAGTGACATAAAATTAATAATTTTAACTGCACTTACAATTATTAGAGATAACCACATCTTGCATAAGTTAAAAAAATAATGGGAATATAATAATGTCATATAAATTTTGAATGATAAATTAATGGAATTAAAAACAATGTCAGAATTGTCAGAAATGAATAATTTTGAATACAATAATAAATGGATTTCGGAGTTATTGTTACATTGCTGAAATTGATACCTGCTGGCATTATGATTTTAAAGGAATATCCATAATGCCAACATACCTGTTGGCATTATGGATATTGATAAAATGAAGTATTTTGTGCTACTTTTTTTTATAGTGACAGTATATTGGCTTTCCTCAGCCTGATGTTAAGCAGGAGAAGAGCCCTCGTTAAAATTGCAACTGAAGCGATATTTCCGTGCACGGAAACTCTCCCACCTATTGCATAAAAAATATACACTATTTTTTATGCAATAGGTGGGTACACTATTTTTTACTCAATAGCACTCTTGTACAACAAGTTTGTCTCAGCGATGTCGCTAAGGCTAAGTCTCACACGCTTTCTCCGGCCTTTTCTTCCCATGCACCTTCAGAAGCAGAAAAATGTCCAGGTGGAGTTCCAATTCGGGAAGAAGGGGATGAGGTTGGCAGTGCACCTATAACTCCTTTGGCGTTGACGGTGTCCGTCTATGGTCGGTGGCAACCGCTTATCATCAAGTGATCCGTCTTAAAATCATCATTTCCGTGGCACAGTGCTTTCATTGCCGTGGACGCTTCTTTCGGAAATGATGCTCGAAAATTCATATAACAAATTTAAAATTTATAAAAGCCCCGACGGCGGTCGCCTTGAATGTGAAATTTGTCACAATGAAAATATTTTGCTACTCAAGCCCTTTTATATGATACTCATATTGTGGGAGTAGTGTTAAAACATACAATCTTTATCTTTGTGACGGTGGCCATCAGTAGTAAATAGATTGGGAACTTTAACTCGAGTCGAGTTAAAGATCCCAATCTATTAAAAGATCGTAAAGATTGGAGTCTCTGATCCCTAACCGTTCGCATAGCTTGGAACCGCGGTTAGTCTCCGATTCCCTAACCGTTCGCACAACTTGAAGCTGCAGTTAGAGCCTCCTTTAGAGTCTCCGATGTATCTTATGCAACTTCAGTTGATTATTAGAAAATCCAATAACTCAGCATCAAAGTAACCATTGATAACAGAACATTTATTAGCATTGTACTTCCTGAAAGTACATTTAAAACGATGATATTGTAAGTTTAGCTCATTCAATTGTTACTAATGCAACACTGCACTCGCGCTGAAACCGAAATCATGAAGTTTGTTAAACAAAAAGAATCACTTAAATTAGATTGCATCTGTCCTGCATCATCTAATGTCCCTCGACGGCATGGAAATTTATTACCAAGTACAATACGTTGTATTGTGTGCGGTCCATCTAATAGTGGAAAAACCAATTTAGTAATAAGTTTATTATTGCATAAAAATGGACCAAGATTCCGTAACCTTTATGTGTATTCAAAGTCTTTATATCCACCTAAATATTTATATCTTGAAAAGGTTTTGAATATGGTACCTGGAACATCATTTAATAAATACAATCATAATGGAGAAATTTTAAGCCCCCATGATGCTTTGCCTGATTCAATTATTATTTTCGACGACGTTGCTTGTGAGAATCAAAACAACATTAGAGATTATTTCGCCATGGGACGTCATAAAAATATAGATTGTTTTTACATCAATCAAACTTACACGAAAATACCAAAACAACTTGTACGGGACAATTCTAATCTCGTCATTCTATTTAAACAAGATGACATTAATTTGAAGCATGTTTATGAAGAACATGTTGGATCAGACATGTCATGGTCCCAATTCCGTGAGATGTGCTCAACCGTTTGGAATAAACCATTCAGCTATCTTGTTATTAATAAGGATTGTGGCAAAAATAACGGATGTTACCGATTGGCTTTTGATACCTTCATAGTGATAGAGGAACATACATAAAAGACGGTTGTGTTATCTATTAACCAGTCTCATTCATGGTTTGAAACCGAGCGGAATACTTCGAAATGGAGAAAAACCTTAAAGAACAAATAGTGAAATCAGCAGCAGCTGTTAAAAGAAAAGTTGCCATGATAAAAGATATTGAAAATACAAACAATAAAACATTAGAAACAATATTAAAACCAATTGTTGATCCTCTAACACTGTTGACAAATAAAAAATATGACCCTCCTCTTAAGGTAGAAGAACACTGTGAACCAGTGATGAAAAAAATTAAAAATGACAATAATCAGTCATTTGAAGACGAAAATCAGTCATTGTTTGTCTCTGATGAAGATTATAATGAATCTGCTAGTGAGGAAGATGAAGATGATGAACAAGAGCAATACAATTACAACAAAACCCTTGTTGTGTCACCGTCCGAAGACCATAACATTAGCGAAGGATCATTCAAATCTCTACAGTCCTCGCCAAGTCTTAAAAATCAATCACTGTCTTGGTCAACATCGTCTGAAGTAATGAAAGATGTTCCATTTGGAGTCAGAAATGAACGAGGTAAATTATTACTCGGGAAAACTCGTGTCTATGACGACGGTGGTATTCTTAAAATAGGAACACTTACTGTCAAAAAAACTGATGGCTTAAAAGAACTTTTGTTCAAAAAGAAACCAAATTTAGATGTAGTAACAGATGATGATTTACAATATTACAAATTACTTCTAATAGAAACCAATGCTCATCGTCGTAATTGCGAATCATCAAAACCCATTAACAGCAACAAAGGATTTAAATATACGAATGTAATTAAGCCTTTGTTCAAATTCTCTAGAAATCCAACTACAAGTGTTGAAAGTATTCCACAAGGTAAAGGAATTTCACTTTTAAAGACAGTGAAATCAGATACTGATCTAGTTTACTGGGATGATCCAAACGAATTAGTTGAACGATTAAAGTTACTACTTGCATCTTGGGAAGCAGGTAACACTGGCGTAAATAACGAAATAATTGCAATTATTTCGGAACTTCATGAAGCTGGTATCATAAATGTAGAACATATAAAGAAGAAACCTGGAAAATTGAGTAGTCTTCTTTTAAGAGTCAACCCATCAAGACAGCAATGAACATAGATAAATTTGGTCATCATGTCCATAAACGTTTACGATTGACAGAATACATTGGAAACTACAATGAAACATTGGTGAAATCTGTTACCGGACACTACGATTTAAAATCTTCTAAATTAAAAGGGTTATCATATCCAACTGAAGACGACGAAGCAGTTAACAAAGCTTATTTAGACAAAACGGTTCAAGAATTAAGAAATGATGTTGAGAAAATTAAGCTGGAACTGAAATTACATTTGAAGAATTTGGAAACCTTTACAACAGACTATTTGAATAAATCATTTTATTCAAAGTCTGAAATAGATAATCTAATTCATGTAAAAATAAAGAAAATGAGCAAAAAGGACATAATTGATGAACTTCACAAATCAGCCAGAAGAAATTTCCCACGTCGTTGCACAGTTATAAAAGGAATCGATGATCTTTGGCAAGCCGACCTCATAGATTTACAAAAATATTCAAACTTTAATAAAGGCTACAAATACATATTGGTAGTGATAGATACATTGTCAAAGTATGTATGGACAAGTTCCCTAAAATCGAAAGAAAAAAACTGTGTTGTCAACGCTATGCACCAGATATTTAAAAATTCATCTAGAAAACCTAAATATTTGCAAACAGATTTGGGCAAAGAGTTTTATAATGATATCTTCGGTCAACTGTTACAAAAATATAATGTAAACCATTATTCTACTTACTCCGTGAAGAAAGCATCTATCGTAGAGCGAGTCATACGCACTCTAAAATCACACATCTTCAAACTTTTCAGTTTATACGGCTGTTATCGATGGGTGGGTAAATTATTAAATACTGTGATAGAGAACTATAACAGCACTATTCATCGCATAACAAAATTTAAGCCCAAAGATGTAAATAAGGCAAATGAAAAGGTTGTATTGTGTAATATTAGTAAGGCGTACAGAAATCGAAAACACTTGAAACCCAAGTTTCAAGTTGGTGATCATTTACGTATTAGCAAATTTAAAGCAGACTTTTACAAAGGTTATACTCCCAACTGGTCAACTGAAGTATTTACAGTAGTAAAGGTAAATGATACAAACCCACCAACTTATCATTTGGAAGATAAGCATAAGCAGGTTATATTAGGGACTTTTTATGAGTACGAATTCCAAAAACTAAGTATCCTGATTTTACCTTATCGAGAAGATTATCAAAAGAAAAGGTAATAAATATTTTGTGAAATGGCTGGGCCTCAGCAACGAAGAAAACAGTTGGATAGACAGGAATGAGATTGTTTTGTAAAACATATAAATATAACTTTAATCCAAATCTATTCATTCTAACGATATCAATGAAGGGGGAAGTGGTATTATAGACAGCGTGATTAACCATTTACCGTTCGAGCTACATTTACCTGGATATCAATTTTGTGGTCCTGGAACAAAGCTACAGAAACGTTTGAAAAGGGGAGACAGAGGTATAAATAATTTAGACAAAGCTTGTATGTATCACGATATTGCTTACAACGACAACGATTTAAACGTTCGACGAAAGGCTGATAAAGAACTTATGGAAATGGCTCGGAAAAGATTGAAAGCTAAAGATGCTAAAAAGGGTGAAAAAGTTGCATCATGGATAGTCAAAAATGCTATGAAAGCTAAACTCAAGGCTGGCACGGGTGCTCGTTCATTTATGGCAGCTGTTAACAAAATTAAATCTCAACTAAAAAAGTTAAAAACCAAAGGCAGTCACACAGCTATTAAATACGCATGTGCTGCAGCAAAAAAAATCTTCAAAAATAAAAAGGAACCAAGTTGCCGCGCTGTATTCCTCTGCCAAAATGTGGAGGACTATTACCTTTAATCCCAATCTTTGCAGGCTTGTCGGCTTTGGGTTCTTTGGCAGGTGGAGCAGCCGGTATAGCAAAAGCAGTGAATGACTCCAAAGCAGCTCAGAAAAGTCTTCTAGAGTCTGAACGTCATAACAGAACAATGGAAGCAGTGGCTCTTGGCAAAGGATTGTACATTAAACCTCATAAAAAGGGTGCCGGTTTATATTTGAACCCTTCAAAAAACTAGTTAAACGGCTGCCTAGACGTGCACTAACAGATTTAGATATATTAGAACATGCTACTGACATTCCATATTTTCGGGGAGTATTTATGAGAGATACACTTCCATTGAAGCCAAGAAAAATAGAATGTGCTGTACTTAATTTGGATAGCTCTGATAGTCCAGGAACACACTGGGTAGCCTACATCAAACAAAACAACTACTGTGAATACTTTGATAGTTTTGGCGACTTAAAACCCCCATTAGAATTAAGAAATTATTTAAGAAACATGTCAATTAGTTATAATATTGTACGGTATCAAAAGTTTGACGCTATAAATTGTGGTCATCTCTGTTTAACTTTTTTAAAAAACTATTGGAAAAAGCATTTAAATAATGGATAAAATAAAGAATCGTGTTCAGTATAAACATGTCTTTCACTGTGTCGATAACTGGTAGAGACGCTTATTCAACAACAAACTACTCTCCTACATTAGAATTAAGTGGGGAGTATGAGTGCGGTCTTCTGTATTTTTCTACATTCAACTCTATTCCCAATATAGATGAAAGAAACAATAAATTTTATTATGGAAATGATGAAGTGATAAAACTACCCGAAGGATCGTATGAATTACAAGATATTTGTGATTATCTTCAGAGCAACATAAAAAATGCTACATTGAAATTAACTGCTAACAACAATACTTTAAAAACATGTATATATTGTTCAGAAGATGTTTATTTCGATAAAACAGATTCGATTGGTAAGATTTTGGGGTTTGGTCTTGAAGCTGTAAAATCGAATATAAAAACTGAATCTCAATATCCTGTCAACATTTTACCAACAACCATAATACGCATCGAATGTGATATTGTGAGCGGGTCATTTGTGAACGGAGAAGCAAGTCATATAATTTATGAATTTGTGCCGAATGTACCACCTGGTTATCGAATAATAGAAATACCTAAAAACTTAATCTACTTTCCTGTCAATCAAAGTTCAATAAGTTCTATCAATATAAGATTGTTAGACGAAAAAAATAAACAAATTAATTTACGTGGTGAAGAGATCCAGCTGTATTTACACTTCAGGAAAAAATGTTAAATTTCAATAAAACCTCTGCTACCTCTCGAAATCAAATCAGTTCAAGGAGAACATCGCACAAAAGAGCACTACATTGCCCTAAGAAGAAGCTGACCAAAAAAAATAAAGCATTTTTAAAGATACTTGGATTGACAAAATGAACGTTTTAAATATCGCTCAATCTCCGTCACATGACAACAGCATTGAAAGTTTTGAATTTCATTCATACAAACCATATGTGACAAGTTTCAACAAGAATGATGAAATACGGATACCGATTAATCAGCAAGATTTGTACGTGTTACCTGCGCTCAGCAGTTTGTATATTGAGGGCAGAGCTGATGTATACAAACACAACAGTACAACAAAAGAAAAGGAAAGAGTATCAAATGTACATTTTGTTAACAATCCTGCCTTATTTTTATTTCAAGACATCCGTTATGAAATAAACGGTATTGAAATAGATAGAATCAAAAATGCAGGTATCACAACCACAATAAAATCATATCTATCGTTAAATGATAATGAGTCTAAATGTGCAAGTGTTTGGGGTTGGTCCCCTTCTGGTATATCCAATACAATCAATGGTGTATTTTCAGCTTCTATTCCACTTAATAAAGTGTTAGGTTTCGCAGAAGATTACCAAAAAATCATTATGAATTGTAAACATGAATTAGTTCTTTTAAGAAGTAACACAAATCTTAATGCTTTAAAGTTAAATGCTGGCGAAGTTGTTCAAGACATAATAATAAATAAAATTGTCTGGCGAGTCCCGCATGTCAAAGTATCAGACCGCGAAAGAATTAATTTGTTAAAACATTTAGAAAGAGATCGAGCGATAACAGTCGCATTTCGTAATTGGGATCTGTACGAATATCCATTGATGCCTAAAACCCGGAAACATACTTGGTCTATTAAAACTTCATCACAGATTGAAAAACCTCGAATGGTTGTGATTGCATTACAAACGAATCGTAAACAAAATGCCACCATGTCAATGGCGGAATTCGATCATTGCGCTGTACGTGACGTAAAAGTTTACCTTAATTCAACCTACTATCCATACGAAAACTTAAACATTAGTTTCGCTGAAAATAAATATTCATTAATATACGATCAATATGCAAGATTTCAACAGTCTTATTACGGACGTCGACCTGAGCCGTTGTTGGGTTTGAAAGAGTTTAAAGACATTGCTCCCTTATTCGTTGTTGACTGTTCTCGCCAACACGAAGCCTTGAAGGGGTGTATCGACGTATGCTTGGAAATAGAAACCGATGCTGAGATACCCGATCAGACTTCTGCCTACTGTTTATACTGAACGATTGCATATTTGAATACAAACCGTTAAGTAATATTGTAAAGAAATTATCATGAATGATTATACGGTCATTGTGGACTTGCAAGGCTTCAAAGATCGGAATAATGATTTTTTAGTAAAGGAATTGGCTATAAGCACTCAAGAGCATACCCAACAATTTTTGATAAAACCTCCATATCCATTCTCGACTTTAACTCTCGAAGAAAGAAGCATGTTTGGTGGGTAGAAAGAAACAGAGGATTCCGATGGAGTGAAGGACACATTGACTATAGAGAATTTCAAAGAATAATAAAACCGTATTTGAAAGATTTAAAAAATTATTGTGAAGGGTAAAGAGAAAATAAAATGGGTAAAAGATCTATGTGACCATGAAAATATTCTAGATATAAGTGATAAGGGTATATGTAATCTAAAAATATATGCGAAATGTACTGTAAAGATATAAATTCATTTAATTGTTTTACTCACAGAAATAAGCAATATTGTGCTTTAAAAAATGTACTATGTATTAAAAAATGGTGTTCTGAAATTAGCATAAATCTATAATAAATTTAATAAAAACATATTTTATATTACTGTAGTTTTATTTACTTTTTTAGATAAACAATTAAAGACGGTTTTCAATCGAAATCATTTATTATCAATTGCTTATTAATACTTTATATACAAGTACCTAGTTTTACATTTATTTTGATAATATTTAAAAATAAACATTTAATTAGAATATTTAACAATTAATTCATTATACTATACTATACAATGTCACCACATAGTCTCTTTGATATTTTCCTAACTAAAACGTGCGTAAGGTCCAAATTTCATCAACAGAATCTTGTACCACGTACTGGGCGTTGAGTTTCCACGTCTTGATCGTCTTCCTCAGAAGTGTTCATCGATGCGAGGTCATTCGGCAAGTCCAGAATTTTAATTTGGATTAATTTTAATCCACGCTTCTCTTTGCATAAGACGAACGACTTAGAAACGTTCGTTTTCTTCTTTGCAAGGCTGAGTTTTCTTGGTTGCTTCTGTCGGTCGGCGTTCCAAGAGTTCTTGATATTGTTGTGTGAAGTTTTCCAGTGGGTCCTGGGCGTACTGACTGAACATAATGTCAGAAGAATTATCCATTTTCTGTAACAAATAGAAAGTAAATTTAGAAAACACCTTGTTTTAAATGAAGTTCTTAATTATTAAAATCGAAATCAAGAAATAATTATACTTACAATCGATGTAGGTAACGTACGATCTGCAGCAGGACCGCGAACCAAATGACGTTATTAAATGTAAAGCTGCGTAATACAAAACCGCTAAGTTTGCATTTCAGCATGTTTGATGGATTGCACAAACTGCAAATGTGTAAATATTTCTTGTACAAATTTACTACACGTGGAGCATCTAATTACTTTATAGGTAAATTTGTCACGTGTACCTACAGTATTTACTTAATCATGTCGCAACAAGTTCTCATGTGAGGTGACTTACTAAATTGTGTTAAACATTTTAACACTGTTTCCCCTTCAATCTAGTTACCATAAAATAAATAAAATAATTATAATATGAGATGTGGATAAGAAAATAAAAAAGAGGTATTCTGTTTAGCAAATTTATTTCTTAAAGAAGTAATAGGTTTTACACAATGTACTAAGTATGACACTTATAGGTAACCATTACATTATTTATAAAACTATCAGTTTAATGTACAGACGGCGTCAAGTTAAGTTACCCCCCGCAGTGCTAAACTAGCACTCGTGTCTTGGATATAAGGACGGTCCAAAATCCAACAAAAGTAACTCCACGTGACGTCCTGTGTACATAGCATTAGTCTATTTACATTAAGACTTAAAGTTAAACAGTAATATTATAATGTCCCCAGGATACAGTGCAAATATTATCTTTTGTAATGAATCGTTTATCGTCTTTTCTTGATAAAGCAACTTGTTTTGTTCTGTTGTAAAAATTTCATGTTTTTCGATCTAAACAGAACGTTTTCTAAACCTCGTATCTCATCACCCTTTGACAATACGTTAACCATAATCAGGAAAACCGTAGTTTTTGGTAACATTTTTTTAAATCCTTTTGCTTTTTTTTATCTCACTATGTGCTCGTTTAATGCGTAAAGTTTAGAGCGTATCCGAGCAAATTCTAACAAATTTTGCCTCCCCTAACTCGTCTTTAAACAACCGGAACTTTTTTTGTTTTTAGGAATGATATCAAAAGAGAGTCGATTATCTTTTTGTAGTTGCTTGTATCAAGTCAGAATAAAAAGTGTTGTTTTAAGTCTGATTAAATATTCGTCTGTATTGAGTACAAAAGACTATCGGTATCAGTATAGCACAAAGACAGATTGTGTTGGTAGTGCCTTTTCTGACCGAATATGAAAATCGTACATATGATTTTTGGAAAGTTCTAAGACTGTAAAATCCTATGTATATAGTTTGTTTAAAACTACTTTTTCTTTCTCGTTTGTAAGTTGAACACCACCAAATTTTCATCAAATATTGATGCCTATGAAAATAGGACGAGATATGAGCTGTTTCTTGCGAATGAAATTTATTGGGTTTTATTTCGCTCATCTCTCCACTTTGTGACCTAACTTTACGTCTACGCTACGCTCAGTATCTGCGGGATAGTTTCGAATATGCTATTGTTCATAATTTACAAAAAAATCTTGTTCAAACGCGGAGTCCGGTGCTTTGACGCAATGTGTTTTAACAATCGCGTATTCTTTAAATAAGGTCTTTGTTTGAATGATATTGCCTTTATGGTTTTTTTGAGTGTAATCCATGTCTTAGCGAGGTTTTAAATGAGCATAATGGATGAATAGTTACATTTATGAAAATAGATTAGGAATAATTTTATATTTTTTGCACCTGGAGGTGTATAATTTTGTGCGCAAAATGGAAGATCCTGTATGTAGGTGCATGCAAATTCTCTGGGGATATAAGTTCACTTCAATATAACCATAATCACTGTCCATTGGAATGTTATGATATCAAGTTGTTCACATTTCCCTACTACCAGACATTTAAATCTGCGTAGCAGAAAACTCACATTGCGAAACCATACAGATTATTACAATCTATACATTAAAAATTGTTGGTAGCGAGGGGTCGGAGTCAGCTGATATTGGTTATTTGACTTTAGCATATCTTTTAGAACACAGACAAATCCCCCACGAATATCCTTTTGTATCTTCAATTCAATTTTCTAAATCTGAAAGCAGTCCAATTTTACTTTTGTCTTAGTAACATAGCATCGAAGCTGGAGACTTTGCGGCAGTGGGATAAAAAGCAGATCTAAGTTGTAGTTAACTTTACATGTTTTTTACGAAACTTTTTCAATTATCCTTAATAACTCAATACATCGCTCTTTACATATAGATCGGTCTACTGTCCTAAGTTCCTTTATATCAAAACTTGCCCACCTTTTTGCATGTTCGAATCAGACTGACTAATAGCTTCATTAGAGAGATTATTATAAACTTTGTCTATGACGGTAAGTTCTCCTCTTCATATACCTTTCCAGTTTGATATGGTAATCGTATGGGTACACCTCCCTTCTACTTAACAACAATATTCATTTTCATTTGTTACAATAAGCACGTAAATGTGTAAAGTCAGTTTGGTTGTTAGATTTTTGCTAATTGTTCGATACTTGTCCCCCTAAAAATTTGAAGGAATCAACAAACCGCACTGCAATAAAATTTTAGTTGAAAATTGAATAAACTTTGGTGAAGGATTGGTAATTCTCTTTGTTTTTTGGGGAGGGAATACTTTATTTCGTCCACCGGAAAACTACTTAGTTCACGATGAATAAATGGCAGTCGTAACCCGATAAATTATGGAAAATATGGTATAAAACCGAAGGTATTTGAACTGAATATTGCAGTAAGAGTGACAGCACCACTATATTTTTCCTGTGAAGTGACAGTGGTCCCCACTTTATCTCCTATCAGCAAATTAGCGCATAAATAACAGTACTCTGCCTTTTCAAACTAGATTCTTCTTGTCTAGTTGGAACGGTAGTTCTCCTCTCATATACCTTCAGTTTGATATGTAATCGTATGTGTACCTCCCTTTCTACTTTAACAACAATAATTCATTTTTCATTGTTACAATAAGCACGTAAATGTGTAAAGTCAGTTTGTTGTAATTTTTAGCTAATTTTTCGATACTTGTCCCTAAAAAATTTAAGGAATCAACAACCGCCGGCAATAATAATTATTAGTTAAAATTGAATAAACTTGGTGAAGGATATGTAATTCTCTTTGTTTTTGGACTAACTTTATTCAACCCGAAACTACTTAGTTTCCGGATGAATAAATGGCAGTCGTACCCGATAAAGTTATGGAGAATACTGTATAAACGCGGTATTTTAAACTGATCTTGCAGTAATAGTGACAGCACCACGATATTTCCTGTGAAGGACAGTGGTCCCGCACTTTATCTTCCTATCAGCAAATTAGCGCATAAATAACAGTAATCTGCCTTTTCAAAACTGAATATCGTTCCTTTTATCGCTATAAATTATTGGAACCGATTTTCAGATGCTGATTTAATACACTATAAATACGCTTACATCTGTTTCCAATTGATTTACTAACTGTGACGCAGAATAGTCCCCTCGACTAGGTCACTAATCGGTTAAGTGGAATTAGCATATTACAACATGTAATAAGCAACTCCGCCGGTAGATGTTTTTGTGTTTTTAATGTTGGGCGCGCCTTGCTCCATTACAATGGGTTGCAACAATTTGACTGCAAATCCGCGTAATACGAACGGAACATTTTGCATAACATTGATAATTTTTAAATTGCTTTTACTACTGCACAATTTTTCTGGTATAACGTACAAACACCCCCACAAAATATTTTATCTTATCTTGTTTTTGATTTAAAACACAATAAGCATTCATCACAAAAGTGCAACTTTCCATGGTGCTTTGTATATGAACGGAGGAACTAATCCTCGTTTAAATCTTTATTAGAACAATAATGTGATTTCATACCATTTTCCTACTAACAGAAGCATATTGATGTGATTTTTCCTTTTTTTAATATGTCTTATACATTGGCCAACAATGGTTTTGTTTGTAGTCTAAGCCATAACACATTTACGCTAATGTCCATGATTAATTTTTCCTCAAATATTTATGTCCTTTTAAATGAAACTGTAAATGCTGTTTCAGATTCAAAACATCGCCTAAAGTGTTGATATGATTGTACTTCGACTGGCGTTTTTCCCCTTTGGGTTATAAAGCACTCAAAACTGCCAAGCAAAACAAGATTATCTTCGTTCTGTATTCAAGCAAGCTTTTTTTTGATTTAATTTTTTTTTGGCAATTCTTCTAAATAGCTAGAACCTCTGAGCGTGAATATTTGTTTGTATATTAGATTCGAGATAAAGTAATCTCAAAGTTTAAAGAGACCACCCGCTCCCCTTTTCTTGAAATCCGCTATCTTTTACATAATATCCTGAAATATTATCTAATAAGTTGTCACAAGAATAGTTTTCGAAACATTGGGAATTTGTCCGTACAAATGTTTTTATTCATCGTATCGTCTTTAGGTAAAATAACTTTACCAAATAAGTTCAAAGTTCAACCTTTATATTAAATATGAGACGCGATAGCCAATCAAGCACTTTCCGTAAACTTAAGACGAATACAATGCATGAAGTGAGTAAGGTGAAGTAATCGCCTCACTTCTCACCGCTGGAAGTGAATTCGCATCGGGGGTTATTCGATATGATACTATTACGACCTCTAAAAGCTGAATTAACAGCTCTGCATTCCCATCATCATAATTAATTAATGTATTATTTTTGTGGGCAGGCTTTCGCAAGTGTCCCCCGGAAATTCTTTTTTTACATTATAGATGCTTGACATACTGAACAAAAAATTGTTCTCATGTAGCCATTGTGCTTGTTCTAGTTACATTAACTACCTACCTGAGTATGTGACCCTTACTTGCTAAACATTAGAAAAAAAAAAAAAATGTAACTTAAAATATCAATGCGATATAAGAATAGTTTATAAAACGATTTCTTATTATCGGGTAAAATGTCGCCTCAACCTGGAACAGCCGACTGCTGTACCTTTTTAAATATAGTTTTTATTGTGGACCACAGCGGATCCTCCGGGTGAAGGCGAATCCGCAAACAACCGCTCCCTTGTCGGAGCGGTCCCGCGAGTCAGATCTATAATAGTCGACGTGTCGAATCTCGGAGGTCTACAAATAAATTCACACACGCCCGTCTTCCAGTATCGACCGTCGACTGATCCGGGGGGGGGACCCGCATAACACTCCGAGATAATTATTACTCACAACTTTGTATTGTGGCCGGCGGTGTAGGTTCGGCTGCGTCTCCGACAACCTCTTCGAGACGTTGGCGTTTTTGTTCGCCTTCGACCTGCTGCTCCTGTAATTAATGATAGACATTAAGATTTAATTAAAATCTTTCTGAAGGCCGGCAACGCATCAGCGACCTCTCCGATCTCGCAGATTTTTATGTGCGGCGGTGATTACCACCATCAGGTGATCCGCTTGGCTCGTTTGCCCGCCTCTAGCCTAAAAAATCTTGAATACCCAAGGAGAAACCGCCAATGATAGACTAGTATACATCACCACTATGATAAAAAAGACAGGCAAGAAGTATAGCGTTTATCTAACACCTTACAGATTACAATAGTACAGAATAATCGGTGCAGTGGAGATCCACTCTCAAATGCATTTCAGCTATACACATAAGATTGATTACTTAACAAATCTCTAATTAACATGTTTAAATAGTGTGAGGAGGAAACATCCGTATTCGAATTTCTAATTGGAGTCAGGGGGGAAACTCTCTCGTTGGCCCGTTTTTACTGGCTTTGCGTTGCTTTATCGGCGGGGCTGTAACAAAAACAACAATATGTAGTACTAAACTAAGGTAATTATTTGATATACCTCAATTAACCAGTGTTTAGTTTTTAGATTTGACAAATAATTTACCATGGATCTTCTAACACCGAGCTAATACTCCTATCTTACCCGTAAAGCCTCAGCCGAGACTCTCTTTCTGGGATTCCAGAGTTGAAGCAGACCTGGCAAACAAAAAACATTCTTATAACAACATGTCTTACTAAAGATTAGTCCGATGTGGGCGAAGACCGGGGGGCGACATTTATCTGGAGTAATGCCTTGTCAAAACAAATAAACATTGACGCATCCGCCCAACCAAATAGTTGAAATAAAAGATAAATAAAAAATAAACTCCCGAACATTTATCTCAGCTTTGCTGTGTTCCTCGGAGATAAATATCACGAAAGCGTGATGATCAAATATTGATCAAGCACCTAATGGGTGGTCTATTAATTGAACGCTCATTATAATACAAACATTTTCATCACACATTAAAACTGTAACACTGTAAGTCACTGCACACATTCAAATATTGCCAACCAGCAATATTGAAACAAACAATTATTCTCGAATTACTTCCGAAAGTTCTAGCTTTAGGTATCGCTCGTCAGCGATTTAATATTTAGGTACTGCTGCGGTAAATAATGTGGAACACTACGCACCGCGCGTGTGTTGCCTGCTTTAAATATTTATTTATTTACATGATGGTTCATCTAATTACAAATCAACAAAGACACGTAACTATAATGAAAGTTACAACGTATTCTTGATTGTTTAGGTTTATTCATAAATAAATTAAAATCATCCGCCATCTAGACATTCTCTACCCAATGAATTTTAAATTTTAAATATAACGCCTGGTCGGTTATGCATCTATTTATTTATTTTATTTACTTATCCCACACAAAATTAATCGAATTCTAAAATTTTATAACCATTATAGTTCCTTTGAAATGATAATTTAATAATGTGTGTATGTGTAATTTGTCTGAAAGTACTAAACCATATAGTTTTTTTTAGTGGCAAAAAAGCTTACGGTTCGCCTGATGGTAACATATTGTGACAATCAGATATTTACTATTTAGGATAGTGTACATAAAGCCCTCCGCAATGAAGAATACGTCATGTACACTCAAAGCAAAGAAAACGTTTAAAGGTTATTTGTTTTATTGTAGAAACCTTTTTTTTATTTTTTGTGTAATTAAAAAATTGTATTTGATAGTACATCAACCATAATAGGTACCTCAGTTGGCAAATGTCTTTCACCTAGGTTATTAGAAGAGTAGCTTATTAGTACATTTCACGGTTTTTGTAAGATTGCTGTTATCCTTGTACAACTGAGAGTACTAAATGTTTAGAGATGGTTTGAATTAGTATGTTTTTATTTATTTTATCAAAATCAACTGCCCAGTAACTTCTTTCATAGTAATACAATAATAGTTACCATGTAATTTGTTCAATTCTTTGGCTTACAGCTGTCTGTGACAAAATGATAATACCCATTCTCGCTGCGTAGCATGTAATGTTTGAATGTCGATGTGACCTGTGAATTAATTGGTAAGCATAATAATTTCTGTGATGTTTACCGTCGTTACTAAAGGACAGTTTTCCACTGTGTAGTTAACCAATATTTTATATGCATATTTTTATATCACAACAAGCTGGTTATATGTCAAAATGTTTACGACTTTCTTGTTACTATTTTATACGAATTTTGTATTGATATTTTAGCAGGTAATGCAACATTTTTAACGCACTTATACAAGTGGCAAGGTTACTATGAGTTATGTATAATTTGAAGTCACTACCTACTTCGATGGGGGAAGAAAATATTTTATTATCCCCGCACTTCTCTATTATAACACTCAAAAGAGGAAAATAATTTGTAATTTGAGGTTGATTTGTCTTCATACATAAAAGAACTAAACTATTTTATAAACATAATCGTTTTACGTGTAAGAAACACATATCTATTAATTGTTCGTTGTAAATACTAAAAATATAACCTTGTACTTGCGCTCAACTTGTAGTTTTCCACGAACTCAATTCCGTACAGTATGCAGTCATCCCCCCCCTTATCTTCGACTTACACGCGCGGGACATATCTGACTATCGTCTTTATCATTTGTGAGAATAACTTCTAGCAGTGCAGTGGTCGTGCATTCATTAAATTAATTCTACATTCAAGGTCTTAGATAACTACTCAAATGGATGGTTCGTTTTAAAGTGTATAGCTAAACTTATAAAAAAGAAGGTAATTCTAACAGTTTTTACTTTATTTATCAATCAAGTTTCTATTTCTATTTACACATGCAACTATGCTATTGTATTATGTTTTATTTTAGAAAACATGGTTCATGAGGTGAGTGCCTACAGTTATGCTTAAGTGATGCCTCGTGTAGGGATACAGCCCGATTAAAGCACCCGATCTGGTGTGGCTGTAAACGAGAGCATTAAATTTTGCACCATGGTCAAACTTCTATAATATCATCATATTTATTCCAGTATTTCTAGGGCTTATTGATGTAGTGCACATTTGATCTTAAGTGATTCCCTCGTGTAGGGATACAGCCCGAAATTATAGCACCCGATCTGGTGTGGCTGTAAACGAGGAGCATTAATTTTTGCAGCATTCAGACCTAATATCATCATATTTACTTCGTATCTAACGATAATTGATGTAGTGCCACAGTTTGAATCTTAGTGAGTGCCCTCGTGTAGGAGTAACAGGCCTTGAATTAAAGCACTGGCCCCGATCTGGTGTGGCTGTAAACGAGAGCTTAGAATGTGCACCATGTCGACCGAATATCATCATAATTATTCGTAATCACTATTTGATGTAGTGCCCACAGTTTTGATGCTAGTGAAGTGCCCTCTGTAGGGATACAGCCTGAATTATAGCGCCCGATCTGGTGTGGCTGTAAACGAAAGCATTAAATTTGCACCATGTCAGACCATAATATCATCATATTTAGTCGTATCTTACTATATTGATGTGTCCACAGGTTTGATGCTTAAGTGAGTGCCCTCGTGTGGGGATACCAGAGCCCGATTATAGCACCCGATCTGGTGTGGCTGTAAACAGAGCATAATTGCAACCAGTCAGACCTATAAGATCATCTCATTTATTCGTATCTACTATAATTGAGGTAGTGCTACATTTTGATGCTTAAGTGAGTGCCCTCGTGTAGGATACAGCCTTGATTAAAGCACCCGATCTGTGTGCTGTAAGAGAGCATTAATTTGCACCATGTCAGACCATAATATCACCATATTTATTCGTAACTACTATCTTGATTTAGTGCCACAGTTTGATGCTTAGTGAGTGCCCTCGTGTAGGGATACAGCCTCGAATTAAAGCACCACGATCTGGTGGGCTGTAAACGAGAGCATTAAATTTGCACCATGTCAAACCATAATATCATCCATATTTATTCCTGTCTACAAATATTTATGTATTGCCACAGTTTGATGCTTAAGTGAGTGCCCTCGTGTAGGGATACAGCCCGATTAGAGCACCCGATCTGGTGTGGCTGTAAACGGAGCATTCAATTTGCACCCGCATGTCAGACCATAATATCATCAATTTATTCGTATCTACTATATTGATGTAAGTTCCACAGTTTGATGCTTAGTGAGTGCCCTCGTGTAGGGATACAGCTGATTAAAGCACCCGATCTGTGTGTCTGTAAACGAGAGCATTAAATTTTTGCACCATGTTCAGACCATGAATTCATCAGATTTATTCGTATCTACTTTTATTGATGTTAGTGCACAGTTTTGATGCTTAAGTGAGTGCCCTCGTGTAGGGATACAGCCGCAAATATAGCAACCGATCTGGTGTGGCTGTAAAACGAGAGCATTAAATTTGCACCATGTCAGACCATAAGATCATCATATTTATTCGTATCTACTATATTGATGTAGTGCCAACAGTTTGATGCTTAAGTGGAGTGCCCTCGTGTAGGGATACAGCCAACTAAAGCACCCGATCTGGTGTGGCTGTAAACGGGAGCATTAGTTGCCCATGTCAGCCATAATATCATCATAATTTTATGTACAAATTTGTGTAAAAAAGAGACCAAAACTGGTTTTGGTAACTATATCACAATGTATGATGTATATCTAAAATTCTTGCCAAGACCCATCTAGTTCCCTTAAAACGATGTTATTTTGGCGTTGTTATATCTTGAGTGGAGTAATAATGGTATTTTTTTGTGATGTATTTGGGAACATTTGCCGCGATACCAGGTGAGTTTGCATAACGTTTTATTTTTTGTAAATTTTCGCTGGATGAATGTTTTACCACCAACGTAAGAATAATGCCTAACATTGTATCCGAGCGCACGAGTTGCGGCTCTGCCGAACGCCGCTGCCGAACCGCGCTGCCAAACCTGTGATAAGATCTATTGTGAATCGATTACTTTAGGAGGCTCTAACTGTCAGGCTTCAGTTGTGCGAACGGTTAGGGAAATCGGAGACTAACCGCGGTTCTGAAGCTATGGCGAACGGTTTTTAGGGATCAGAGACTCCAATCTTTTACGATCTTTTAATAGATTGGGATCTTTAGCCTCGACTCGGTTAAAGTTCCGCAATCTATTTACTACTTTACTATGTATTGAATAATGTGCACTACTTTTTGATCTGTTTATGTACTTGA
>JADPWL010000297.1:0-12053 GCA_019059595.1 Marasmia exigua
TATAATAATATCCTCCGAACCGATTACGGCTACGGCGCCAAACTCCGGCTGCCATTAAAATTTCTTACCGAAAACTTAGGTACAAATTTTTGGCCCGACCGGGGATCGAACCCGGACCCTCGTTGCGCAATTGTGCGTTTTAAGTGCGACCCACGAAACCACTGCGCCGACCGAGGCAGTCACTGAGAACGCACTTATACTCATAGATCTGACCGGATGGCACAATTGGTAGTGACCCTGGCCTCTTACGCTAAGGTCGTGGGTCGATCCCCACCCTGGACAAACATTCGTGCGAATGAACACTTGTGTTTGTTCGGTGTCTGGGTGTAATATTGTATTTACGTATATATTTGTGTTCCTCTGTTGTCTGATATCTGTACACAAGTGCTTAAGCTACTGAGTACGGGATCAGAAAAACGTATGAGTATGTTGTAGAAATTATTATTATAAGATCATCGGTGGATTTAGAAGAGAAACAACGACATGACTCACTCTAACTGTCTCGAATGGTCCCAACGCATCTGGTACCCATTAAACCGATGTATGACATCAATAGCCACTCATACAACCATAGTTAAGTATTAGTAGTGGACATAATAATCTTATCCCGGCCCGTTTAGATCACCGGTAGTGAACGCTGCCTCTTGCAAGGGTTGCGGGTTCGATCCCGCACAGTACAAACATTTGTGTACATGAACATGTCTGTTTGTATTGGTCTGGGTATTTTCTATGTACTATATGTATATATTTGTTATCCCACTTTGATTCTATATCCGTAACACAGTGCTTGAAGCTGACCTTTCTCGATCAGATCATGTATGTGATGTTGTCAAAATATTTATTTAAAAATATTTATTTATTGAGCCCTCTAGATGTGGGTGTGCCTTCCAACCTGCTTAGAGTGAAGTGGACTGCTCACTGCACCAACGTTTCAATCCTGAAGATCTTCGAATCAAACAAAGACTTTCGTCGATTAGGCAAGTGCGCATACTCACCATGTTTGGACATATCATCCGAAACGAGAGCTCCTTGGAACGTTTTAATGGACTGGGAAGAGTGAAAGGTCAACGCTCCCGAGGCAGATCACATAAAGTGGACGGACAGTATCAAGTCTGCTAAAAAGTGTTCCTTGACTAATGTGTACGCAGTGCCACAAACAAGAGAGATGGAGAACTCTCGCTAAGCCCGCTACCCAACATACATAATCCATAACACGACACTCCGTCAGCAGTGTACGACTGAGAGAAGAAGAAGCCCACACTCACTCTGCAAAACAAACCGCATTCACTGTTTCACTCTGGTTATCTATTAGGCCTGGTATTCCTATTAGCCGTGTGGTCCCGGCAGAGTAGAATACCACCCTCACTCTTACCGAGTGTCGTGAAAGCGACTAAGGTAAAGATGCTGGCATGATCATCAGCACCCAGAGAGGAAAACTCTGCATCTATATCAAAACTCGCCAACCCGTCGGCCAGCGTGGTGAGTATGCAATTACCCCTCATGAGGGAGGCCCGTGCCCCAGTAGTGGGGACTTAAATGAGCTGATGATGATGATTGATTCCTATCGAATCGGTCCTTCCATGCGTAGCATAGCGCTCCAACGGTCAGATTTTTTCGTAGAGGTTTCGGACTTGTCGATCTTCTGTCATGCTACTAAGATAGTTAGACTATGTCACCACCTTCAGCCCCAACGTTTGCCCTTTGTTCAAGACAATTTAGAACGCTCTCTCCCTTTCTAACTATCCCCCATTTGTATATCTGTCTTTGTCGAGGGTCGAACGAAAATTTTTCGACCTTTTACCCGAACCCTATCGAAATGAGACCGTCATTTAGCGTCAAATTAATATTTGTTTTGATCTCCATAGGAAGAGCTCTGAATAGTATGGGGTAGTAAGGATAAGATAAAAGATAAAGAATTCTTCTATTGGCCACAGAAACCCAATTTTTAAAAAAACACGAGTGACATAACATGCACATTAGAGAAAATTCGGTAGCCCGAACAAGGTCCAAACTCAGCATTTGCTGCGGTGGCCGTAGCCGCTACAGCGCTGGTTTTCAGGCAGAGCCTTGGTCGACGCACAGTCAGCGTCATTTCAAGTTACGCTCTGCAGTGGAAAAATAGCACTTGTGCCCCAGACATAAAGGACGGCCCAAAGGTCAACAGGGGTAATTCAACGTAAAAGAAAAACAAAATTTAAAAAAAAAACAACAATATTATTAACAAGTAAGTAAGTGATACTTGGCGAATGGGAATATCAGCAATAAGTACCCTTTGTAAAAGGCCGGCAGCTCACTTCTGACTCCTCTAGTGTTTGCAGGTTTCAATGGGCGGCGGTAATCGCTTACCATCAGGTAATGCGTCGGATCGTCTGCCCCTTATCTCATAAAGAAGTACTTTTCACGGAGACTATTAGCACAGATTAACATTTTCCGTGGAAGAGCCATGCTTCGGCATGATCGGTCGGCTCGACCGGAGTGTTAATACGGCCTCACAGAAGACCGACGTGGAACAGCACTGTGCTGTTTGTCGCTGCGTGAGTCAGGGTACCGGAGGCCCAATCCGGAGTAAAGGGAGGTTAAAAAGCTGGCTAAGGTAAAGCTGCTGTCATGATCATTACCCCCAGAGAAGGAAAACTCTGCATTTATATCAAAACCCTCGCCAACCCGTCTGCCAAGCGTGGTGAGTATGGCAATTACCTCTCATGTGATTGAGGGAGGCCCGTGCCCCAGCAGTGGGGACTTAAATGGGCTGATGATGATGATGAAAAAGCTGGCAGCTCACGTGTGACTCCACTGGTATCGCGGGTGTCCATGGGCGGCGATAATCGCTTACCATCAGGTAATCCGTCCGCTCGTCTGCCCCCTGTCTCATAAAAAATATTTTTCATTGAGACTATTAGCATATGCATGTGTACATTTGCATCCCTTGAACCACGTCTTGTACCAACAATATGAACAAAGTTTGTTCTAAGACTTTTGAAATTGAAAATACACATGGATTTTTTTATAGTGGGTACAGTATATTGGCTCTCCTCAGCCTGATGGTACGCAAGAGAGAGCCCAAGTTGCAATTACAACTGAAGCGGTTTTCACGCAAAAGTCGATCATGTGACTTGGTCCCCAACAAACTAAATCTTAAACCACATTGGTCGTATGAGAGGCTTAAGGAAGGTAGCACCTAGGAAGAAAATGGCGCAGTTATAACCCCATTCAGCTTTATACTTCTAGTTCATCTGTAGAGGTGTCGTTTTGGTTCTATTAAACTTATAGAGCCAAAAGGTGGCCTCCCCCAATAATCTCCAATGAATTCCCGCGACCTTCACCAGATCGTCGGCCCACCTTGGTTAGCTATAAAAGAGGCCCTGGCGTTCCCTATCGACCCGCACTGGGCACTGATATGATTGGTGAAGCCCCTCCCCCCCCTTCCTCCCCCTTCTCCCTATGTATAGCAAAAACTCAAAAGAAGACGTGGCTAAAGAGATGTTTGCCGATACACATGGTATATGGTTAAGGCATTGTATGTGGAGGTCTATAGAACACCTAAAAAAATTCGAAAAAAAAAAATTTAGAAAACTTCCCTCGAAAATCCGACAACCATAACCTAAATACTAGAAATAAACATAAGCTTGCTGTTCCACATCTCAGACTTCATAAGATTGGTAATTCATTCGTAGGAATGAGTATTAAAATATTTAATAAGTTACCACAAAAGCTTGTTGATTTACCAATGCCTAAATTTAAAACACATGTTAAAAAATTATTTAATGGCAAAAGCCTATTATACAGTTAATGATTACTTAAATGACAAGAATTTGTGGAAATGATGAACTGTTCGCCTACACCCATGATACTGTACTTAAAAATTTTGGTGATTAAAAAGAGTAACTGGCGAGTTTCTTGCCGGATCTTCTCGTCAGAATCAACTTTCCGATTCCGGTGGTAGAATCACATTATATTTATTAATTTCCTAGTATATTTTTTGTATGTACATATATGGTTAATTACATGTATAATATACATAGCTATAATTTATATTTTTTTCATGTATGACGATTTGTAAGAGCTGTATATAATAAGCCTATGCAAATAAAGTACTTTTGAAAATTTAAACTTTTTTGAAAACCTGATGTTACGATCCATTGAAGCGATATGTACTAGCTCTCCTTCTTCATCATCATGATGTGTAATTCCCGGATACATCCAAAGCTATTGCTCTAAAGCCTGGTGTACACATAGTTTGGTAATTACAAAAAAACGACTACCGTCTGTGATAAAATTAGAGAAAAACACAGTTGAAGATTGAAATGTTTACTTGTCAACAAGATGAAAGGAAGGAAGAAGTGACAATAGAAAAGTAAAAGTCTAGATACAAAATAGTAAATGGAATATCAATTAAACTAATAGAAATATAGCCAGTACCTATTTAACATAGAGGCTACATTACAACACCAGCCCTTAATTGAGATTCCATAGTTGACTAAATAACCTAACTATGTCAAGTGCACAACCCTAAACCGACAGTACATTTGGAATGCGCAACCCTACCTAACGGCTTTGTCAGCATATCGGCACACATGTCACTAGTTGGTACATATTCAATTAAAATAGTGCCTTCAGCGACTTTTTCCCTTATGAAGTGAAAACGGGTATCGATATGCTTAGTCCTGTTGTGATGAATAGGATTAAGTACAATCTTATGTGCACTCTGACTGTCATTGTGCACGGTAACCGGAGTCAGAGAGGTGCCACTTACCTCCTGAATCAACCTCTGTAAGAAGGTGGCTTCCTTAGCCCGCTGAAGTTAGGGCCATATACTGCTGCTTCCGTTGATGACAATGCAACGGTGGGCTGTTTTTCGATTCCCAGCTAATTGCTCCACCGGATAAGCTGAAATAGAAACCCGTATAGGACTTTCTGTCAGTGGGATCATTTGCCCAATCACTGTCTGCATACCCAGTCAGACTGAAATCTGGAACCCTCTTGTAAGTTATGCAGTAATCTACTGTTCCTTTCAGGTACTGCAACACCCTTTTTGCAGCCAACCAGTGTTGTTTATCAAACTTTGCAAGAATTGGCTAAGATAGCTAGTTGCATAGGCAATGTCAGGGCGAGTATTCACAGATATAAACATTAAACTACCAATGAGTGATTGATATGGATACGGATGCAACTCACCGCTCTTATTTGGTTCCAACTTCACCTTTTGTAAGGGAGTAGGGGCAGATTTACAGTCTGCCATATTAAACTTCTTAAGAACATTTAAAATGAACGTTTTTGATTAATTTTTACACAGTTCTTTGTTTGGGAAACATTTAAACCAAGATAATAGTTTAAAAGTCCCAAATCCTTAATACCAAAATATTTTTGCAAATCACATTTGACAGCGTCTGCCAATTTGTCATCTTTATGACAAACAATTATGTCGTCAACATAAACTGCCAGTATGACAAGGTTCCTTTCCAAATAGTTTGGTATAAATACATGGTTCTGAAGGAGCCCGTTTAAAACCTAACGCAGAAAAGAGTTTCATTTAGCTTTGTGTTCCAAGCACGAGGCGCTTGTTTCAGCCCGTACAAAGCTTTCTTGAGTAGGCAAACTTTATTCTGTTGGCTTGTTTCTCAAAACCTTGCGGTTGTACCATATATACATCCTCCTCCAATTCTCCGTTTAGGAACGCTGTGTCCACGTCTAAATGTCGCATCTTGAGGCCTAATTTTGCTGCAAGTGCAAACATCATACGTAACGAAGAATTGCGAATTACTGGCGCAAAGGTTTCTGTATAATCCACACCAGCGGTTTGGCTATAGCCTTTGGCTACTAGCCGGGCTTATATTTCGCAACTGCACCTTCTGCATCCTTCTTTACCTTATATACCCACTTGCATGGTATTATCTTTTGACCATCAGGTTTATCAACCAAAATCCATGTTTTATTATTAATGAGGGATCTATATTCATCTCTCATAGCACCCATCCATTTGTCTCTATCTTCTGATTGAATAGCTTGATTGAAGGTTTCAGGCTCATCAAAACTATAGCTTGCTGACACAAAACCTTTATCTTTCGCTAATCGATTCCTTAAGGGATACCTTCCTTGGAAAGTAGGTTCATCAGTAGAAACCTGTTCTTCGAGAATATCCTCCTCATCGTGGGGAATTTCTTCATCAGAAATAGGGTCTTCTGGATCAGGATCGATTTGTGCAACTTCTACGTTCACCTTAGTAGAAGTGCCAGAGCTACCAGCAATGGGATTTTGAACTTCCGCTTCATTCCTGTTTGAGAATACCATCACTGCAGGGGGATCAACAGGAAACTGGCCTGCAGGATTATCACCTTTCAAAATCAGAGAAAGCATCTTCGAAGAACACAACATCCCTAGCTTTTAAGAGTCTTCTCGGATAGCTCGCATCTCGGAAGTAATAATTACCTGGATCTTCCGAATATCCAACAAAAGTGTACTGTTTAGCCTTCACATCCAACTTTTTCCTTTGACAATCTGGAATGTGTACTAGTGCTCTACAGCCAAACACTCGTAAGTGACTCAAATCGGGTTTTGAGCCGAACCATATCTCATAAGGAGTAAGGCGATCTAGAGCTCTATGCGGGGATCGATTCTTCAGGTACGTTGCCACTTCTATAGCATCCTGCCAATAGGCTTTGCTAAGAAAACCACCAGCTAACATACACCGCGCTTTTTCCACAATCGTTCTATTTGAACGCTCCGATACTCCATTTTGTTGCGGACTGTGTGGAACTGTGGTTTGATGCACAATACCATTAGAACGTAAATAACTAGAGAACTGTTCATTAACATACTCTGTTCCGCAGTCTGTTCTTAATGCCCTTAATTTTAGCTCCTGTTTGGCGCTCGACTAAAGACTGAAAAGCGATAAATTTTGCTTTTACTTCCGTCTTAGAAGCCAAGAAATAAACAAAAGTAAGTCGAGAAAAGTCAGTCAATGAAGAATAACGCATATTTCTTACCTTGAAATGAATTTTCCGACATAGGTCCACAAATATCGCTGTGGATCAATTCCAATAACGAATTTGTACTCTTAGGCTTATCCACACTTACCGTGAAGGGTTTTTCTTGCTTGTTTCCCTTCAACACATGGTATACATGGCTCCTTATCCACTGCTGAGTAATCCATTCCAACTGCACGTCCATTCCTTAGGAGATTCATGTCAAACCTGCAAAGATGACCTAACCGCTTGTGCCACAGCTGAAATTGAGACGGACGGTTAGTGCGTACATCAACAGCCTGAACTTGAGAAATCTGCAGAATGACAGTCAGAATTCACATCAAGAGCTACATTTTTGTTAATATTAACATCTAATGTATAAAGCCCGCCATGTACTGAACCGTGTAAAAACAGGATTACCTTATAAGAGAAATAATCTCTATCAAAAAAATTACAGCCAGTATTATCAAAAAAGTACACATAAACCTTTATCGACTGCTTTCTTAACCGAAATTAAATTAGTGTTCAATTTAGGTACAAGTACAACTTCACTAATCTTGTCGATACTACTATTAGTACTGATTGAAACTGTTCCGATTCCCACGGAATCTATCGCTTCTCCGCTAGCGACGGTCACCTTGCCAGAATGCAGCGGTTTGAGTTCTGTCAGCCAATCAGACCTTGAAGTCATATGAGAAGTAGCTCCAGAGTCGATGTACCACGTATCTTTATTACCATTTACTCCCAAGGCAGTTATTGATGTTGAATCATGCTTATTCTTCAACTTATTGGGGGCAATTGTATTTAGTATGACCTCGTACGTGACAATCAAAACATACAACCTCCTTCTTCTTCTTCGTCTTGGTACTATGTTGAATAATTTGACCTTTCTTCGAACGCAACGCAGACTCACAATCATAAGGCTTGGTTTTCGACATCTCATTCAATAGTTTTGCCTTTACCATGACCGTGGTAACCTCAACATTACAATTTTCTAAAGCCATGACCAAGGGATCGAAGTTATGCGTTAGACCTCCCAATAGTATCGCAGCCAAAGAAGAATCCTCGATTTTCTTACCAATATCAGCGAGATCTTGAGCGGTACTTATAACGGCATTTATATACTCTTCGATAGTATTAAACTCTTCAAGACAATATCGGTAAAGCTTACGTTCTAAAGCTAACCTTCTGCCCATGCCCTTATCTTCATAGGCGTTTTGCAACGACGTCCAAGCGGCCTTAGCACTCTCCGCACTCCTCACATGAGTGATGGCTCCTCCATCTAAAGTCATGCAGATTTTGGCTAGTGCTAATTCATCCTTACGCTTTCTCGTTGACTCTGGGGTTTCAATCTCCATCAGGATAACCCACAACAGCTTCCCACAGCTGCTCATGCAGTAAGTAAAATCGCATCTTAAACTTCCATGCACTGTAGCCTTCCCGTCCGGAAAGCATACGGATCGCTGCCACATTCCCATTGCATTGCTGCTTGTGCCTGGGGACACTCTATCCCCGCTACTTGCATTTTGCACAATGACGTAGCACAATTTTTTTCGAGATTCGACGAACTATATTTTCGTGAAAATCATAGTACAACAACACAGCTAATATTATACTTATCAGCTAGCTCGCTTGTAAAGCCTCGTGCTGATAACGTGATAAAATTAGAGAAAAACACAGTTGAAGATTGAAATGTTTACTTGTCAACAAGATGAAAGGAAGGAAGAAGTGACAATAGAAAAGTAAAAGTCTAGATACAAAATAGTAAATGGAATATCAATTAAACTAATAGAAATATAGCCAGTACCTATTTAACATAGAGGCTACATTACAACAGTCTGACACCCACGCCGTCTGACATCCATCTAGTCTCATAAAATCTAGTTCCTTTATTAACGTCACAGACATTTTCCACCAATATGCTTATTGATTAATCCGCCGGTAGGTGGCGGAGGCTGCAGTTCCACTCGAGGCTCGGCTAACGATGTGCCAAGTGCCATTCAAATAATTGACAAGTTTTTGCAGCGGCAGCCTTCCTTGAGTCGCTATCGACGGGGACTGCGTGCACCCTTAAATGTTGAGAATTAATTAAGGACCTGCTCATGTAGGTTATCTATCCGTATTTATATCTGTATATCTCTCGGTATATAAATGAACTACCCGCTGGATTTCGTGATGCTATTACGCCTTGCAAATTGAAGTTAAAATTTAGACCTGGCAAAAAACGTGTCTTTCAAGAGATTGGAACATTTGCATCTGGATCAGTGGAAACAGTGAACGCTTCATTTGTAACATCGATTCTCAGGTAGATCCGTGATTCATTCCGCTCATTCAGATCATTCGGTTCACTCCGATGATTCAGCTCATTTGGATGATTCGGCTCACATCGAATCATTCAGCTCATTCAGTTTACTCGGATTCGAGATCCATTTGAGTCGAATTATACATTCGGAGCGAACATTAGAAATTTGGAACAGTGTATCATTTGGCTGAGTTGGATCACCGAGTCCTTTTAGTAAAGAGGTACACACGTCTATTGAAATTAAAACAATACTTTTTGTAATGGCTTAAGTGGCGGGTAGGGCACACTAGCTACGCCAATCGATTTTAATTTTTAGCTACTAAACCGGATCTATTTTAAGCAATTTGTGATTTTTACACTATTACCGCCAAAAGCAGCCACTTTTAGCGTGAATCAATTTTTCGCGTTTTTTGGTCTGGGTGTTTGCTATGTATTGTAAGTATGTATTTACAAAAGAAAAGTTTTAAATGTATATATTTGTAAACCCACTGATATCCGTAACACAGGTGCTTGAGCTACCTATCTCGGAGTCAGATCAATGTATGTGATGTTGTGATATATTTAAAAAAAAAACGGACCAAACCTAGCCTATCGCAATCCACTGCTGGACGTAGGCCTCTCCAATTGTTCGCCACCGTGATCTATCCATGGCTTCTCGCATCCAGCTCTTGCCAGCCATCCTGCGCAGATCGTCCCCCCACATAGCCAGAGGGTGCCCTACATTACGTTTGCCAAGACGCGGTCTCCACTCTTGAACTCGTTTACCTCATCTCTCTTTCTCTTTCTTTGCCGGCCGGTTCTCTGCCGGATCACCTCATTTCGGATTCGATCTCGGAGAGAGACGCCGAGCATTGCTCGTTCCATAGCCCGCTGAGCGACCTTTAACTTGTGGACCAGCCGTACCGTAAGTGTCTACGTTTCGGCTCTTTCAAGACTGCTGAGAGGTAGTAACCCCCAAATTGTATAAAATAGATCCGGTTTAGTAGCTAACAATTAAAAAAATGGTGTCGCTTGTTAGGGCTACCCGTCGCCTTAAGGTGACGGGTAAGGCACACTAGCGACGCCAACGATTTAAATTGTTAGCAACTAAACCAGATATCTTTTTGACAATTTCGGAAATCACTTATACTATTTATTTAATACTTATACTTAACCTTTGGGTCTCCTTTTGTACTCGAAATGTACTTGTACTTCTAATTACCGCCAAAAACGTCCACTTAACAGCAAAAACAGATTAAAAAGTAATGCACAATTATTAAATAAATAGTATAAATGTTTGCTTAGAGACTGCCGCTCCAAAATTGCTTGAATTACGATTTACTAGCTATCAATTTAAATCGATTAATGTCTTCCTTTGGTCATTAGTTAGGACAGATATTATAATATGTTAGGGGTACCCGTCGCCTTAAAACAGGCCTTCTGGTTTCAGTTTTCGCAATCTTATTTACTCTACGCCATACATCGGTTTTGAACTTGTGTCATTGTAAATAATTTTCCCTAGTTATCAATATTTAGTACATCAATGTAATTTCAAGTATCCATCGAAGTTACCCGCATCCCACAGTTATGAAGTGCGACAGTCGAGCGATGCGGTCACGCCTTAACCGCGACCGCATCACTTGGAATGCCAGTCACTATGCCAAGACATGGATAGATATGTTTTGATAGGCTCGTGTAGACGATATAATATGTTGTTTGTATGATAGACCGCAGAATGGTTGGAACTTGGATTGTGTTATGTGAGAAATTCATTTAGTTAATTTCTTGATTAATATTTTGATGACTATATCAGAAAATAGATAGGTTGGTATACTCACAGTCAGTATAACAACAAAGAGAATGAATGAATAAACGAACGAATGAATTAATGAAATTAATTGTAAGAGTCGGCCGTGTGGTCCCCGGCAGAGTAGAATAGGCCACCCTCACTCTTACCGAGGTGTCGTAAAAGGCGACTAAGGTAAAGCTGCTGGCATGATCATCAGCACCCAGAGAAGGAAAACTTTGCATTTATATCAAAACCCTCGCCAACCCGTCTGCCAAGCGTGGTGAGTATGGCAATTACCAATCAAGAGATTGAGGGAGGCCCGTGCCCCAGCAGTGGGGACTTAAATGGGCTGATGATGATGATGAATTGTAAAAGATCTTAAAAGAATTCAGTCCTGATTTTGTTTTGAGGTACAGAATCCTTGTTTCTTATAGTGCCTTCGCTCGTTGGCAGTTTGACAATCATATTAACGATTTGCACTTTCGATGCAGCCGGCCACTCAATCAATCAATCAAATAAATTCTTTATTTTCATAGCTTGTACATAGCACTAAACAAATCGTCATACATTTGAATGACTTAAAACAAACTTCAACGAAGTGCTGATCTTAAACCATTTTTTTTTGTTGACACCAGGAGAAATGGCGTTACGCATACCCATCCGTCTGTAAACGGATGGGTTATGTCGGACTCTCCTCTGGCGACGGCTTCTCCTAACGAGAAGCCGGCCAGAGGCATACCGACTAAAACTCCTGGGACTCTCCCTCATCTGTCCATGGGTGGGCGGGTAACATGGGGCCAAAGCTCGAAGCCTTTCACCACGTCACCCCCCCGGACAGGGAACGAGCCCGCGTACACGGCGGGCACGGCGCTTCTTCCACCGGGGTCGGGGGAGGGATGGGGACAGCAAGAGAGTCTTGCCGTCCCCACGAGGCTAGGAAAGGTCCGTGCAATGCCGGTGGTGGGGTTACACCCCACGCAACCAGCGGGACCTGCGCTGATCTTAAACTATTGGCTAGATT
>JADPWL010000298.1:0-13759 GCA_019059595.1 Marasmia exigua
TTTATAGTACTAATTTGATTACCACAAAATAATTTTATTCCAAATGATTTAAATTACAATGTGAGACAATAGAGGAATCCTCTTGCAAACCAATGACAAAAAGAAACCTAAAAATCTAAAACCTTATTCATCAGAATATACAGGGTTTGTCTGGCAAATTACTTGAATTAGAATTATTTTTAAATAAAATGAATGTCCATATGTATTATGTATTACGGAACACTGGTTAAGACAGTATGAATTAATTATTAATATTGACAACTATAGCGTCGGTAGTTCGTTCACGAGAAAAGTCTGCAATCAGAGGCGGGTCACTAATTTTATTAAATAATTCCATTAAATATAAAGAAACGCAAAGATGTCGTTTCACTTTCACTTGAGCGAACTATTGAGCTAGCATGTGCGGAGCTTGAACGACATGTCATTGTTTGTGTGTACAGGCCTCCATCTGGGAATTTTACTTCATTTGAATCCATTATGGAAGAAGTATTAAGAAAAAATATGTTCATCTAATAAAAAAGTGGTTGTGTGCGGGGATTTTAACATCAATATTTTAGATAATTCTCAGAAACTCAGTGCGTTTCTGAATCTTTTCAGATCATTCAATTTTATATCATCTTTTTAACGAACCCACACGAGTAACCCCCACCACAGCTACTTGCTTAGATAACATATTTTGTAACTGTGATGTATTAGACAAGTCCATAATAAACTTCATAAACTCAGATCATAGTGGACAACTAGTAATGTTTGAATACAGTCATGCACCCTCTTCATGTAGCTTTGTGTGCAGGCCAATAACTGTAAACCGTAAAGAAAAATTTAAAGAAAATATTTCTAGAAAGGTACCAGCAATTATCATGTCACGATGGAAATGCTAATCAGCTTTATAATATGCTTTTTAATGTGGTTGAAAAAAGAATATTATCAGATTTTCACTAAAAAAAACAATTAAATTAGATACTTCTAAAACTAAATTCAGTGACTGGGCCACTACAGGCAGCTATAAAAGCAGAAAGAGGCTGTTGAAATTATATGATATCAAAGCCAATTCTGAAAACGCTAAATTTAATATGAATATGTCAGAACATACTCAAAATTATTCAAAAAAGTATGTGCAATGGCAAAATCAAATTATTTGAAAGACAAAATAATAAAAGCCCCTATAAAAGTAAAATCTCATGGAAGATAATAAATAAAGAGACTTGTAAAATAAACAAAAGACAACAAGCTCTCTCTTAAAATTGATGGCAAATCACCTTGTTTCTGACTCTGAAGTAGCAGAAACATTTCAGTCTTTCTTTTCTAATATACCAGTCACAACACCATCAATTGAATTCCAGTCCACATCTCGCTGCTGCTCTCCTTCAGGTCTCATGTTGATAAGTGCAACACGCCTTTTAGATTCAATCATGTTAATTCTAATATAATTTTAAAACATTCAAGAATTAAATATGAAACCGACTGAGGATTGATGGGGCCATCTCGGTAGATATAATCAAAAATATAATACATTCTATCGCACCCCACTTAGCAATAATATTTAATAAATGTGTTGATGACGGTCAATTCCCGATATGCATGAAATACAGTAAAATAATACCGTTATTCAAGTCGGGTTGAGAAAAGTGACCCGTCTAACTTCAGACCTATTTCTATACTGCCTGCTCTTCAGCAAATTTTTTTGAAAAAGTAATATTCACTCAGTTGTTGTCTCATTTAAACCTGAATAAAATATTGCACAGTAAGCAATTTGGATTCACAAAAGGGAAATCCACTACTGATGCTGGAGTGGCGCTTATCAAACATGTATTTGATGCGTGGAGAAAAAGCGAGATGCTATTGGAATATTTCTGTGAATTTGTCTAAAGCAATTCGATTGCGTCCAATCATGAAAACATTGCTAATGAAGTTTACAGCATTATGGTGTCATAGACACCTCACTAAGTATAATCAAATCTTACTTATCAGATAGGATTCAGAAGGTCAATGTCAATGGAACTAACTCTTCTGGCGCCCCTCTAACCATGGGTGTGCCCCAGGGCTCTATATTGGGGCCCTTGCTCTTTTTAATCTATATAAATGACCTTCCTTACTATACCAATGATCTATGTGAGATAGTGTTATTTGGCTGACGATACATCCTTGATTTTTGAGGTTGATAGGCAAAAGAAAAATGTTGACGAAGTAAATAACACACTCTCTCAAGTACTACAGTGGTTACTTATAATAACTTAGTTCTTAATTCAAAGAAAACAAAATGTGTTAAGTTCACAATGCCTAATGTAAGGCAGGTCAAAATGAATATTGTCATGAATAACGAACCTATCGAAGTCATAAACTCCACAGTTTTTCTAGGTATCACTCTGGATACAAAATTGCAATGGAGCCCTCATATTGCGGTCTTGGCAGGAAAGACTTAGTTCAGCTGCATATGCAGTTAGAAAGATAAGGAATCTGACTGATATCGGGACAGCGAGACTGGTTTATTTAGCTATTTTCATAGTCTGATGTCATATGGTCTACTACTGTGGGGATCCGGTGCTGACCTTACAAGCCATCTTCATTTTGCAGAAGAGGGCCATCCGTGCCATCTACGGTCTTAGATCACGTGACTCACTCAGAGAAGTATTCAAGGAAATCAATATTTAACCGTATCATCACAATACATTTTTGATTGTATTATGTTTGTACGCAAGAACTTGCACCTTTACTCGCAAAAAATCAGATTTTCATAGCTTTAACACGCGAAAATAAACATAGGCTTGCTGTCCCAAATCTAAGACTTCATAAAATTGGAAGTTCATTTGTAGGATTGAGCATTAGAATGTTTAATAAGTTACCCCAAAATATTATTGATTTACCGGTACATAAGTTTAAGTTGCATGTAAAAAACTGCCTAATGCAGAAAGGCTACTATAAAGTAGAGGATTATTTGAATGATAAGGATTCCTGGACATGTTGATCTCTTCGCCTGTCCTCTAATGTATAATTCATTTCATAATTTTTCATTGACGATTTATCTAAACGATATTGATTATAAGCAATGTATATCATACTGTCACTGTAATCATAATTTGTATAAGAATGAAAGTTGTAATTACCATATTATTTGGAAAGAGTAACTACTGAGTTTCTTGCTGATTCTTCTCGGTAGAAATTGACGTTCCGAATCAGCGGTAGATTACATAATATTTGAAATTCATAAAATGTTCTTTATTGAATAAAGACATTTTAGATTTTTGACTGTATAAACATTGATTTATATTGATTATTCAATAATTGACAAGATGCTAACCACCTACTATTGTACACCTCGTCCTGCAGTTTATTAGTCTGGATTAAGTAACTACTATTCTTTGTGACCTATGAGGGGAACCTAAGTAGTCATGCTCACTCAAATGTCTCTGAGGTGGTGGCGCTATGTGGCGGGTCATTACATTCCCTCTAATATGGTTGAGTGAAATGATGGCTGGCACGTACGTCATACTTGTGAACAGGTGCCACCTTTGGGGACTGGTCTGCTTCGGTTTACCTCATAATATTTATTTTATTATTATTTCGTTTATTTTATTTTGCGTAACAATTAAACTGTATGGCTCGGTATGATGAATGACACAACATTGTATGGAAAGTTTGGCGATTAAAAGAGTAACTGGCGAGTTTCTTGCCGGATCTTCTCGACCAGAAACAACTTTCCGAGCCGGTGGTAGAATCGCATTATGTTTATTTATTTCTTTAGTATATTTTATCTATCAACATATATATTTATTAACACGTAAATTATACATAAGTACTTATAAATAGTTTTAAGTCATTCAAATGTATGACGATTTGTAAGTGCTGTGTACAAGCCTATGCAAATAAAGAATTATTTGATTGATTGATTGGTACCCTCACGCAGCGAAAAGCACAATGCTCAGAACCGGCCCATTCATGCCGGAGCGTAGCTCTCCCACGGTCAAAAATTAATGAAGGGCTGTAAGAAAATTCAACATCCGCCACCACTGTAGCACGCCCGTGTACAGGAAACGATTTTATTTTCTCCCCTGTCAATGCAATGACAATTTTCTTTTCGTTTTAATCGGAATGCGCCGCGCGACGAACACGCCGCGCTGGCTGAATGGCGAGTCTTATGCTTCGTGTTGGAACATTTCGGATGATTAGTGAGAAGAAAGACGGTTTAAATTAACTAGTCCGAGTTTTTTAGTCTTTTACGTTCAGTTTCAGAGAGAGAGAGGTTCTAGCTTTACGGCGAATGGTCGGCAGGTCTAATGCCGTCCATTCGTAATTTTTTATATCCCCTTCAATAGTCCTCCCATCTAGTTCAACTTTATCATCCCCCTGCCCCCTCTCCTTCCTCTTCTTCAGCTCCCCTTAACTTAACTTAAGAACCCCCCCCCCCCCCCCATCTAAGCCCTCCTCCACATGTAATTTCTCCCCCTCTGACACCCCAAAATCGTATTCTGGCCGTAACTCGTAAATTGCTCTAGCCAGATAAGTTTGTCAATTTTGACCTCAAATTAAGAACCTCTCCATCTAGGTCACCTGCATTACCCCTATTACGTTCTCCCCTGTCAATGCAATGACAATTTTCTTTTCGTTTTATTATTGAGCCATGCCGTGTGGTCCCCGGCAGAGTAGAATAGGCCACCCTCACTCTTACCGAGGTGTCGAAAAAGGCGACTAAGGTAAAGCTGCTGGCATGATCATCAGCACCCAGAGAAGGAAAATTCTGCATTTATATCAAAACCCTCGCCAACCCGTCTGCCAAGCGTGGTGAGTATGGCAATGACCCCTCATGTGATTGAAGGAGGCCCGTGCCCCAGCAGTGGGGACTTAAATGGCTGATGATGATTGAGCCATGCTGGCTGAATGGCCGGTCTTATAATTCGTGTTAGAACATTTCGGATGATTAGTGGGAAGGATGACGGTTTAAACTAACTTCTGTGAAGTTTTTTAGTTTTTTACGTTCCGTTTCAGGGAGAGAGAGAATGCCGTCGTATTGTAAATTTTGACAACCCTTTCAATAATCCCCCGATCATAGATTAATCTGTTTTACTACAATTGACAGCGCAGTCACTGTTTCACGGCGGTTTTGTGTGAAGCGCCTTTCTTACGAATAAATCAGTAACTGTTAGTTAACAAAATTTGACAGCTTGATAGACGTATAATACAGGATGTATCTGAGAACATTTACATCCCTTTAACTACGTGTTCTACTAACCATTATGAACAAAATTTGTTTTATAACTAACTAACTAGGTTGGCGCAGCGACCCATAGAGAGTTTTAGCCTCCGATAATAAGAGCCTCCATCTTGGTCGATCCTGCGCCACCTCCTGCCAGTCATCTGCCGAGAGTCCGCGCAAGTTTTTTTCGACCTCATCCTTCCAGCGATATCTCGGACGGCCGACTGGCTTTTTGCCATTAGGACGTCCCTTTACGCTCGCTTTACCGCACGATCGTCTCCCATTCTAGGTGGCCGAGCCAGCGAAGTCGATGCGCTTTAATGTCACCAATGATGAATTTGTTTTATCACTTTTCCAAATTTGCACGTATGGAAAAGAAAAACATACTGCTCCGACCCCAGATAACCTGGGAAAAGGGCAGAAGGATGATCCCTCATCATCCTTCTGCCCTTTTCCCAGGTTCCCAGAGGTCCCAGGCAGACGAGCAGACGGGCCAACCCGATGGTAAGCGATTACCACCGCCCATGGACACCTGCAACACCAGAGGAGTGTGCTGCCAACCAAAATGTAAAAAAAAAATATGTCAAAATAGTCATTTCGTCACAAAGGACACAAAAGTCATTGAACTCCACACTTAGTATTTGTACCAATGCAAGCATTCTAGTTTCATGAAAGACTTAACGTTTTATTCCGATTGCACTTGAGTCTATCGTTTTGGAATTGCTAGAGTGGAGTCTTTATCGTTTTGGGTTCGAGTGTTTGCTTTGGCGTGCCTACATAGTATTGCAGAGTTCTGATTCCGTTAGCTATTTGAACGTTTTCAACTATGCGATTCAGTGTGAGCATTGCTAGCGGGTACTTTGAGCTTCACATACTTGTACGAACAGGACGCTCTATATGGTTATCTATCAGGAAGATAAAATTAATCTATATCTGTAATCTGTATCACTATCACTAAATATCATAAAAACTGTAGCTTTTTTAGAGCGGGTTTTTTTGGTAATCGGGTTTTAGTTTTTAAACTTTGTTTTTTTTTAACATATGTTTAGTTATATAAATAAAATTACATATTTGAAATATGCTAAAAAAGCTTTATCATTTGATTACCTCACACAGTACCGTCAAGCAAAATGTTTTTAGTGCCTTACTATTAGTCCCCTAGAGGGCGCTGCAGTCAATCAAACGTGACGTCATGTAGAATTATAGCCGGAAGACAATCAAGACGCTTCTAACGACATCTCATTTGTTCAAATATGATTACTAGTTTAGAAGTTATGAGGAAACAGATGAACAACTATAAATACATTCATACAGGTCAAAACCATAACCCTCCTCTTTGTTTCGCCGTCGTCGGGTAAAAACAAAGTCGCTTTCGCTGTCTCACTTTCGTGTAATGTAATAGGTGCCAGACGAGCAGACGAATTGCCTGATTGTAAGCGATTGTCACCGCCCTTGGATACCCGCCACACCAGTGGAGTCACAAGTGCGCTGCTAACGTTTTAAAACCTCTTTTTTTTATAGAAAGGCCAATCAGGATGACCTCACTCCGCCTGATGGTAAGCGGCCGTGAAATCCAAATATGAGGTTGACAGGCACAAAAGAACTAACAAAGTACCCATTGTGTCAACCATCCTCACCCTGATGGCCTGCTGAGAAGCCGTTTCACGCCCCGCCTAAAAGACCCCGGATTGTATGAATGTTGTTTTGTTTTGTATTGGTTTTGTATCTGCCTGCGTCCATGTTGCGCATCTGTTCAATTACCTATCTATTTCGTTTTTTTTCTGTCTCTATCTCAATTTTGGATGAATGGATATGGAACAGATGCTCAATAATGTAATGGTAGTCGCTGAAAACCAGCGTCGAGGTTGTTCTCATGAATCAGCACCGATTATTGCTGAGCGGCCGCCTGTTTAGCACATACAGGGATAATGTTGTCCTACTTTTCGTTATTATTTATGTCTAGGTTATTAAGTTTCTTATTAAGTTTACTTGTTTTGTATTGTGCCAAATAAAGTTATCATAAAGTATAAAGGAGGAAACACATGAGCTGGGAGGGCATTCTATGTCTTGATGGCTCGGGGCAGGAACGAGGAGCCCCCGGTGATCTTTTCCCAGATCAGGCCTCCGGTACCCTCACAACACACTGCTACTTCAAGCTAGTTTTTAGTGAGGCTGTTTTCACTGTCCCTAAGAATGCTATCTTAAAAACTACGAAGCGGATTTGAATCGATAAGAGTTATTCAAGAGTAAGGTTTACGTGTACATAATTATAACAGTTTTATAATATTGTACCCACAGAGATTACACCCATGTAAAGCGTATTTTACTGATATTTAGCGATCTCCCCGATCGCTAAATATGACTAGAGCGAAGAAATAACTATGATAAAGATAAAAGATAAAGATTTCTTTATTGGTCACAGAATACACCATAAACACGAGTGACATAAATATATGAATAGAACAATAATTAATCAAGACGGGATTTAACACGATATTTATTATGTGATACAACATTGTGTACTCACACATTTTACTCGACGTTTCGGCTACGTTACAGCAGCCGTGGTCACGAGCGGACTGACCCGCTCGCGGAGAGTCCGCTGCTGCGGGTACCCTTCCCCACCCATACACTGCTGGCTGCAGTTGGGGTAATAAAACCCGCAGGCTTCAAAGCGAAGCCGCCACAAAACCGCCGCGAGCCGGGAAAGTTGGCAACACCGTCCAACTATCGAGCCCCGTGGCTCGAAGACTCAACGCTGGACTCCGGCACAAGGCCGAGACAAGGCTTTTCGGCGACTGCGCTCCACTCTGGTGAGGCCCACGTCAAAACGCAATCACGTGTAAGGTGACGCCGGACAGGGCCCCGGGCCCAGAACAAAAGAGGCCGCAGGAATGGGGTTTCCCCAAACCGTAAGACCGGTCCTAGGCCCCGAGGGGACTATACTCCAACTGCCTTCACCGCACCTAGGTAAGTATCCTGCCGAATTCCACTTTAGTTTCATCACTCACAAATAGTTTTAATATCTCATACCTATAATATATTAAATATTAATAATACTTGAGTATAATTGATGATGCATCCGCATACCATCCAGACAATGGCGGCGCGCACCAAGAGGTTTTGCTCCTCGTTCCTGCCCCGAGCCATCAAGGCATGGAATGCCCTCCCAGCTCATGTGTTTCCTCCTTCATACAATCCGGGGTCTTTTAGGCGGGGCGTGAAACGGGCATCTCAGGCAGGCCATTAGGGTGAGGATGGCAGACACAATGGGTACTTTGTTAGTTCTTCTGTGCCTGTCAGCCTCATTTTTAGGGTCCGTAGCCAAATGGCAAAACGGAACCCTTATAGTTTCGTCATGTCAGGTCTGTCCGTCTGTCACAGCCGATTTACTCGGAAACTATAAGTACTACAGTGATGAAATATTGATGGCAATATGTGTTGTATGAACCGCTACAAAAATATGACACTAAATAGTAAAAAAAAAGATTGGGGGTGGGGCCCCCCATACATGTAACTGACAGCGGATGAAATTTTTTTTTTTTTCGATGTACATACCCGTGTGGGGGTATCAATGGAAAGGTCTTTTAAAATGATATAAAGTTTTCTAAAAAACATTTTCTTAAAGTGAACGGTTTTTGAGATATCAGCTCTCAAGTCGTAATAAGTATGTCCCCCCCCCCTTCTATTTTTATAACTACGGGGTATAAAATTCTAAAAAAAATTAGAGGTGATGCATGCTAATTAACTCTTTCAACGATTTTTGGTTTGGATCAAAGTATCTCTTATAGTTTTTGAGATAGGTTGATTTAACTGTAATTTTGGTTAAGTTATTGTGCTTTACACTGTAAAACGATGGCTGAACCTTATAAGATAGATCAAAAAATATACATACAGTATTGTACACCTTTAAAATCCGCGATGAATATAAAATCTTTATAATGTATATTTGCTGCTACGGAACCCTTTGTTGCGCGAGCCCGACTCTGCACTTGGCCGGTTTTTGGATTTCACGGCCGCCTTACCATCAGGCGGAGTGAGGTCATCCTGCATTGGCCTTTCTATAAAAAAAAAATGCTTAAATATTACTTAAGATCTTTAAGCCATTTGTCGAGTTTTAGTAAAATATTTTTAGAGAATTATTGTTACATATAAATGATATAAAAATTGAGACAGCCTGTCTATCCGGCCGACCCTTATTTTACAAGCATTAAGACCATGTATATTGCTAACATTAAACAAAACAGAACAACAATTTAGATTAAGTCAATAGAATATTCCCATTAGCAGAACTAAGCCGAAATTAACTAACAAATTAACTGTCTTAATCCGAAATTACTTAAGAGGAGGCCAGAGCGACGCGTAGACTACGCATTCTATAAATACAGTTGAGTTACTTTACTTAAGCATAATTTACGCATATTTACATCAGGGACTGATACAAGGCTTAAGGAGTGCTCTACATACTATTTACAGTTCTAGTTATTTCAATGGTATTAACTTAGGAGTTAGATAACTTTGAATTTCTAGCTTTTTATGTGAAAGATGGTAGACGAGCAGACAGATCACCTGATGGTAAGCGATTGCCGCAATCGCAATACAATTGTTTATCCGACATCAGTATTAAAGGGTTGTCCTATTTGACATTGAAATCTTCAAGAAATGTGCCTTTACTTTCCTAAAAGGCAGGCAACACTTCTTCACTCCTTCTGGTGTGGTTGATGTTCATGGGCGGCGGTGACCACTTACCATCAGGTGACTAGCTCACTCGTTTGCCTACCTTTCTCATAAAATTAACATAGGAGTGTAGATAACTTTGATTTTGTACCTTTTTATGTGATAGGTGGCAAATCAGCAGACGGATCACCTAACGGTAAGCTATTGCTGCCACCAATGAACATCCGCGACACCAGTTTATTCACAAGTACGCTGCGAACTTTTAAACCCCGCTTTTCCCTGGATTGGGTCTGCAGTACCCCCACTCACGCAGCGATTTCTGTGAGGCTGTGGTATCACTCCTAGTAGTAGAGGTGCCATTTTCTAGCTAGTTTCTGAAGACTTCCAACTTTTAATAGTCAATGCGTTCAGTTTAAACAATATATGAAGTGTACAGAAAAAAATTAAGCTTCTGTTAAATATGTATATACTTTTTACATTGCTTTTTCACCAGCCAAATTATAACATAGTCTCTATATATAACTACAATTTTTTTTGAAAAATATCAACCAGCCCAAAATAGCAATGACTTCTCCTTAAAGCTTATGTAAAAAATAGTAATATTTTTTGCAATAGCCACATAGTAATAGTTGTCCATTATATTACAAAATAGTTTTTATTTTGTTAAATTATATTAAAAAATAAGGATTGCATGCCTCAAGTGGCAATGTGCAGGGCACATAGCGAGGAGAACAGACGGCCGTTGGGGCGGAAAGGTCCTCGAATGGAGGCCAAGTACAGGAAGTCGCAGCCGTGGCAGGCCCCTACAAGGTGGACCGACGATCTGGTGAAGATCGCAGGAATCCATTGGATGCGGGCAACACAGGACCGATCTGTGTAGAAACATTGGGGGAGGCCTATGTCCAGCAGTGGACGTCTATTGGCTGAAATGATGATATTACAAAATATGTCAATTGAATAAAAAGAAATCAATTAATATCATAATGTTAACTACAACAATAAGTAACATACATCGAGGTTGCCTTAATTCATTTTAAATAAATAAATATTTTTATTTCTTTATTTATTCATTCAAAATAAAATAACGCAATTTAAAATATTCAACACAAATATTGGACCACAATAACAGGGCCCATGTCACTGAAAGCATTTAATTTAAGGTGACGGGTAGGGCACACTAGCGACGCCAATTGATTTAAATTGTTAGCTTTAAGTTTAGTTAACCGGATATCTTTTAAATAATTTCGAAGCTGCAGCCTCTTGGAAAACACAACTGTCAATGTCTTAGGTTAGCTGCTGAAAACCAGCGTCGGCACTGGCCAAATCCGGGCAGTGTCGACAAAAGCTGAGCAGTCACCTATTTGACACATTTTTTTTAATTTTAATTTTGTATCTATTTTTGTTATTGTTTTGTTGTATTACATATTATCTGTATGTTCTTTTGACTGATTGTGACAAAAAAGATTTATTAATTCATTCATTCACTTATACTATTTATTAAATACTTAAACTTAACTTTTGGGTCTGCTTTTGTACTCGAAATTTGAATTACCGCCAATAACGGCCAATTATGGCGTTAATCCAAATTACGAGTGCAAAAACGGATCAAAAAGTAAGGAACAATTATTAAATAAATAGAATAAATGTTTTCTTAGAGACTCCCCGTCCGAAATAGTTTAAAATAGATCCGGTTTAGTAGCTAACAATTTAAATTTGTGTCTCTAATTAGGCTGCCCGTCGCCATAAGACCTAGATTTAGAGTATTCCACCAGGCAGACCCTCAATCGACACCGGTACATGGTAGAAATACCAAAAGTCCGCACAAAGAGGTTTGAATCCTGTTTCCTTATTCGTACTGCGAAACAGTGGGATCAGTTGCCTGAGGAGGTGTTCCCTAGAGGCTACAATTTGGGGGTTTCAAAGCGCGAGTGAATAGGTATCTTCTAGGTAATCGTGCTACATCTTAGACCATATTATCACTTACCATCAGGTGAAATATGGTCAAACGCTTACCTATCTACGGTAAAAAAAAAATAGATTTGATCTAAGCTTTGTCTACATGGAACAATAAAAAATATGAATATTAAACCGCATATGTAACTCAAAAACAGCAGGCGAAATTTTCATGATCTTCTTTTTATTTTCAGATTCATCTTGCCCTTTCTAACGCCAGAGGTCTCTTAAATCCTTAAAACTTTACTATGCCCAGAAATCATAATTAGAATTTGTTAAGCAGCTTACTGTAACTGTTATATGTTACCCAAGTTTCGGTATTAACAGCAGTTAAGGCGGCTCTAAGATATAGCGGGGATTAAAATTAAAATAAATTACTTTGCACTTTAATTGTATTCCGGTATAATTTTCCGTGCTCCTGAGTCTTGGAGTTGGTAGATGGTAGGGATATAATGACAACAGAGGGGTGGAGACAGAACTGATGTCACGATACAAGAAACTGTACAATTGTGTATCCAACGTCAGTTTTATAGGGTTAGGGTGACTGCCTCGGTGGCGTAGTGGTTAGTGGGTCGCACTTTAAAGCGACAGCTGCGCATGAGGTCCCGGGTTCGATCCCCGGGTCAGGCCAAAAATTTGTACCTGAGTTTTCGGTAAGAAATTCTTAGTGTCAGCCCGGCGTCTGGAAGTTGGCGGTCTTGTACCCCCGTGCCTCGGAAAGCACGTTAAGCCATTAGTCCTGCGCCCGATCCCTCTCCCGTCGTGTCACCCTGGTGTCCCATCGGAATGTTAGGGGAAGGGAATAGAGAGTGCACTTGTGTTTGCTCACACACTTGACCACTATAATATATCCTACGTACGTCCGATCGTTGAGATTGGCCGCCGTAGCCGTAATCGGTTGGAGGATATTATTATAGGGTTATCCTATTTGTCATAGAGATCTTCACGAAATGAGCCTATACCTTGCTAAAAGGCAGGCAACACTTCTTCAGTCCTTCTGGTGTGGTTGATGTCCACGGGCGGCGGTGACCACTTAACATCAGGTGACTAGCTTGCTCGTTTGCCTACCTTTCTCATAAAATTAACATAGAAGTTAGATAACTTTGATTTTCTAGCTTTTTTATGTGATAGGTGGCAGATGAGCAGACGGATCACCTAATGGTAAGCAATTGCCGACGCCAATGTACACCCGCAACACCAATGGAGTCACAAGTGCGCTACCAACCATTAAATCCCGCTTTTCCCTGGATTGGGTCTACAGTCACGCCCCTCACTCACGTAGCGATTTCTGTGAGGCTGTGGTATCACTCCTAGTAGTACTAGTAGTAGTGGTGTCATTTTCTAGCTAGTTTCCGAGGGAAAGGGGGGTTCCCTTTCCCTCGGATTGGGCCTCCATTACACTCACTCACGCAGCGAAACACAGCACAGTGCTGCTTCACGCTGGTTTTCTGTGAGGCCGTGGTATCACTCCGGTCAAGCTAGGCCATTCATGCTGAAGCGTGGCTCTCCCACGGTCACCAAGGTACTAGATCCAGTCCTCTCCACACTCTTCGCAGTCCATTTGCTATACTCTAAATTTCATTACGCGCTTAAGTCGAGCCACCGACGTCGTAATTGCTCATTTTCCTCGCCGTCTTCTGGAAAAAATACCTCAGAACGGGCTAAATTTCCCTAATTTTCCTCCAATTAACATATTCCTACTGATAATAAAAGTTAAGAGTACAAGATTCCAATAGTTTGAACAAATATAATCAAATGGTATGTTTTGTAAATTATCTAAATAATCAGTGGTTAACAACATTTTATTATTATTACTTATTTACATATTTCATCGTCAGCCCATTTAAGTCCCCACTGCTGGGGCACGGGCCTCCCTCAATCACATGAGGGGTAGTATGCCATACTCACGGGTTGGCGAGGGTTTTGATATAAATGCAG
>JADPWL010000299.1:0-12425 GCA_019059595.1 Marasmia exigua
TAATCTCGGTGGTGGCCCTGCGAGTGAATAGGCACCCACACCCTTACCGAGGTGTCGTAAAAGGCGACTAAAGTAAAGCTGCTGGTGATCACCAGCACCCAGAGAAGGAAAACTCTGCATTTAAATCAAAACCCTGGCGAACCCGTCTGCCAAGCGTGGGGAGTATGGCAATTACCCCTCATGTGATTGAGGGAGGCCCGTGCCCCAGCAGTGGGGACTTAAATGGGCTGATGATGAAATCTCCTAATACCTAAGGGCATTAATATGCATGTTAGATTATAAGATTTATTTAGCCTGTTTACATATTTTATCCATATTCGTGAATGTCGTCTTGCTTAGCAGCTAGTAATTGGAACAGTGTCATCATTCACTAAAGCTGGACACACCATCCGCCTGAGCCTCTGGTGTGCTTCCCAATGTGCTGGCACGTTGATGACGTCATTGAAAACGACGAATGGAACCCAATTAATAGTTGCCATAGGCTCAATAGCTGCTACTTGAGCATCCTGGTCCAAAGTATCAAGTTGAGGGTTGTTCACGCAGAAATTAGCTTGCAATAAATCCATGCCGGCGGCGACGGCGCACCCGAAACTCCTTTGACGGAAGGCCGGGAAGGGTGACGTAAACTCACATTCCATGTAACGCACTTGGGCCATTGTATCTCCTTGTAGGTGGTTTAAGACACACCGGTGAAGACGATTCGCCCAGCAATCATTCACGCCAAACTGACAAGTCATCGATCCGTCAGCATGTCTCTGCGTCCTCCCCCAGGGCACGAACTCTACGTCTAAGTACTCGTGGAACTCTGAGTACACTGGTACTAAATGATTCCTTATGAAGTTAACTGCGTTGCTGCATCCTGATGATGTGCCCATAGTTATCTTGATTTTACCATCAACAGTTTCCAGGCTACTGACAGTTGATAACGCCAGTGCGAAGCACAAAGAAATAAGAATCCGTCCAGCCATATTGTCAAGTAATTAAAGTTTTTAACCCTAATGAAAGTAATACATTTGCTTTACCAATTTATACTGTCCAAAAAGCTGATACACAAATGAATTATTCGAGATATCTATCTAATTCAATGCTATAATCTTAGCCTTAGATATTGATAAGACAAACGGACATTGCTATTGAAAAACAACCCACAAGTACAAAGACACTAAATATATCAGTAGCATTGGTACTTACGAATATGCTATCTATTTCCCTATAAGTTTTCCAGATATTTTTTTCTGAGGAGTTGTAACAACGACCTGCAGTTAAAAATAAGTACGAGTTTTCTACGTTAAGTCGTTTTGGCTTCATCATCAGCAACCCACACTCGTCCACTGCCGGACATAGGTCTCCCTAATGCACGCCACTGCTCCCGATTTTCGGCCACTCTCATCCAGCCCACACCAGCCAGCCTTCGAATGTCATCATCCCATCTTGTCGCAGGGCGTCCTACTCTACGCTTACCGAGTCGCGGTCTCCACTCAAGGACTTTACGGCTCCAACGGTACGGTTTGGCTTACTAATGGTAAAAAACCCGCCTTCAAAAACCACGAACTAAAAAGTGGCGCCGTGAAAAAAGTGGATTAGGCGCGAACTTCAGTAAAACCTTTTCTCGAGTGTACTGTTATAAAATGTTATTTGGAGTGTATAAAGTGTTAAAAATATTATTTAACACTTTTTAGTTCGTGGATTTTTTGTTTCAAGCCTTTTAGTGTCTCATTTTTGGCAGCCCTCCCTCTTTCACTCTCACCGAATAACTAAAAAACGAATTGTGAGTACAGTATTAAAAGAGTTATCCTTTAACTCTTTACCGTGGAGGAGTTGACCTACCATCATCAGCAGAGCCGCAAAATTAATACAGTCAGGCGTAAATACTGGTGCAGTTTTGAAAAAAAAAAATACAAAAACATTACGTGTCCCTATAAAATTTGAGAGTTCTCTTCAATTTTCCCAGGATCCCATCATCAGATCCTGATATCCTGATCATAGTACCAATCCGGGCCTATCTACTTCCCAATTAAAAAATAATTATCTAAATCAGTTCACAAATGGAAAAGATATCGGCGAAAAACCATAAAAAAAGTAAATAATATGGACATGTCGAATTTAAAACCTCCTTTTTTTTGAAGGCGATAAATAAATGACGAACTTTAATGAACGAACGAATTAAAAGTTCCATTTTCTCAAAATTTTAATGAAATTGATGATGGCACACAGCAGCGCCTTCTTGCATTGCTCTGACAGATTACAGAAAGAAACCCGTCCTGCTGATATGGTAAATTGTACGGTACAGAGAATAAAAATGTTCTTCACTTTATGGTAAATTTTAATTTGCACGGCAATAATCAGTTATACCAACATACAGTTTTAAAAAGACTGCCAACCTTCTTTAAAGGAAAAGTAAATCTGTTCTGATCTAACAGTAAATCATAATTTTCTGTGCAACAGGTATTACTCTGAAAAATTTACGAAAGGTAATAAGTGCTCATTGCATATCAAACGAATCAATTTGAAAACTGACGAACCTTTTCGTTCTTTGACTGTACAACGTGCCCAGAAATCTTCTATCTACTACTATATACAGTGTGAGTCTTCATAAAGTGCACATATTGAAAACACGAATACTATACTTAATTTTATCGACGGAAAAAATATTTAAAATATTTTTAAAAAATTGATAATTTTTTTATACAGTTTTAAAGATTATCTTTTGTTACAGTGACCTCCTTTTTATTTAAACGGTATTACTTTTGAACTAAAGAATCAATCAGAATAAAATAAACTTATTTCTAATTGGCAATAACAGGGCATTCTCACAAAATCAAACTTGAGGACAAAATACGCTCGATTGACAGTTTAGAGATTTTTTTTTAAAGAAAATCTTTTTTTTTTCATCAATTTACACAATAATTTCAAAATATCTCAACAAAACGACCCCTTAACCTACTTTTTTTATTGATTCTAATTATTCTACATCATAATAGCTTTAGAAAGGTAAAAATACTATGCTTCTAACTCAATCATAACATTTTTTATCAATTTTTAAAGATAACGTCGTGTGCAGGGCCACGTGCCATTTTTTGGCAGGTAGAGACCCTTTTTGAGTCATTGTTAGTGAGCGCGGAGTGGGGTGCGCGGGGCAAAGAGAGCCAAACAAAGGACCTGTTTGTTGAGGACCCAGACAGACAGTCGCTCCGAATTATTCGCCGCTGCTAGTAGTATTTCTTTTTCCGTTCACATATCGCTAACGTTCGTTTTTTCCTACGCAATGCCGCGTCTAAGTGAATTCTCCCCAGCACACATTGCTGACATTCACTTTTACTATGGCCTGGGACGAGGAAGTGCTCGAGCTGCGCGTGACGCTTACATTGCTGCGTTTCCTAACCGGCATCCGGTGCCATCTGCCCGCAACTTCCAAGAGATCCACAGAAGATTGTCTATTACTGGACTTGGATTGAGTAGAGATCGCCGCGAGCCGCCGCAAATAATAATTGATGTTTCTGTCGAACAAGCAGTGTTGGCTGATTTATTTGCTGACCCAAGCATTAGCACTAGACGACTTGCACTGCGTCACGGCATTTCCCAAAAATCTGCATGGCGTATTTTGAAGAAGGAAGGGCTACATCCTTATCACTATCAAAGGGTGCAACATCTTCATGGAGACGTTGATTTTCGTCCAAGGTGCGTGATGTCTACTTGGATACTAAGAAAGATCAGAGATAACCCCAACTTCCCTAAAAGAATACTGTGGATGGACGAGGCAAGGTTTACGAGAGACGGTATCGTCAATTGCCGGAATTTGCACAAATGGTGCCCTAAAGGTGAAAATCCAAGGCTAAAAACGCTCATCGACATTTCAAGTCAGGTATTCTTTAAATGTTTGGGCTGGTCTCATTGATGATATGTTAATTGGACCAGTGATATTACCATCAACATTGACCGGTGAAAGTTTTTTAAGACTGCTACGAGACGAACTTCCGGAGCTTTTGGAGGATGTGCCATTGGCTTTACGCGCACGAAACCGCATGTATCTACAAATGGATGGATGTCCTGCTCATCATGCAAGGGATGTGCGTTCGTTTTTAAACGAAAATTATGAAAATCGATGGATCGGCCGGCAAGGACCGGTAGCGTGGCCTGCGCGTTCACCCGATATGACTCCCTTAGACTACTTCTTATGGGGGACCATGAAGCAACGCGTTTACAGTACCCCAATCGACAGTGAGGCTGATTTGCGAGAACGCGTTATAAGCTGTGCCAATGCCATTAGTAATGACCCCGAGATGATAAGGAGAGCGACACAACAAATTGTGCAGCGCGCAACTTTGTGTTTACAACAAAGAGGGGGACATTTTGAAAACCTTATGCATTAGATTTTGTTACTGAATAGTATTTAGAAGCAGTAGTTATAAGCTAGATAAATAAATGATTTTAATTGAACTCTTGTGTATTATTTACAAACACAAATAAACGTCTGCTTAAAAGATTAATTGCCGAGAGTCCGGAAGGCGTTTTTTTGTCGTAGTTGATAGAAAATGTTGTGTTTGAGTAACAATTGTACTATTTTCACCATAAATAGCCTGTATGATGTAGATTAACTTAAAGAAATAAAAAATGTACATAAAGGGGGTGTTTTATTGAGAAATTTTGCAATTATCGTAAAAATTTGTAAGAAAAAAAAGTTTTTCGAACAATAAATACCTTATTCACTAATTAAGAACCCCTTTTTTCCTATAATTTTCATTTCAAAAGAAAGTCCTGTTATTTCCAATCAGTAGTAAGTTTATTTTATTGTGATTAATCGTTTAGTTCAAAAGTTACATCGCTTTAATAAAAAGAAGGTCACTGTAGAAAAAAAAAACTTTAAAATTGTATAAATAAATTAAGATATTTTTTTAAATTTTTTTATTATGTTTTTCATCGATAAAATTAAGTATATTTTCCCTGTTTTCAATATGTGCACTTTATGAAGACTCACACTGTATATACCTACTATATACAGGGTGTATCAGTGAACATTTACATCCCTTTAACCACGTGTTCTACCAACCATTCTGAACAACATTTGTTCAACGACTTTTTGAAATTCACCAATTTTTTTTCGACTCCCCATACAAAATGACCAAGTCATGTGACCAAATTTGTATGAAAATATGATTTTTTTATGCGAATTTCCAAAATTGATAGAGCAAATGTTGTTCATAATGGTTAGTAGAACACGTGGATAATGGGATGTAAATGTTCACAGATACATCCTGTATATTTAGACGGCGACAAAAATCCCCAAAAAATACTTCAAAATAAACAAGCATTCTATTAGGAGCATATAGAAGGGAATTATTATGAAGTTCCTCGGCAAACCCTCGCCAACCGGGGCTAATGTAGCGCATCGGTGTTGCAAAGTGGCCTGTGACATTTTTCAATCGCCTAATGGCCCAACGTTATTGGCCCATGAGCCGTCCATAACGGAATAATGTCCTGGGGGATCTATGCATAAGAATTTAATGGGATAGTCTCGTGATTTATTTTGCAATAATCGCATAGTAACACTTCCTGAGAATGGCAATCGCCTTGGGGTGTTTTGAAGATGTTTTGGATTGCTATCTGGTTTGTTTATCAAAACATTAAGTTAGACACAATTTTTAGGCTTGTTTTATACTTTCTATACATTAATAATCAATAAACCGACCGAATGGCGCAATTGACCGACCGGATGGCGCAATTGGTAATGATCCTACCTCTTACGCCAAAGGTCGTGGGTTCGATCGGATCCTGGACAAAAATTCGTGCGATGAACACTTGTGTTTGTTCAGTGTCTGGATGTAATATATGTATTTAAGTATAAATTTGTGTTCCCACAAGTGCTTATGCTACTTAGTAGGGAATCAGATCAACCTATGAGATGTTGTGAAAATTATTATTATTTAAAAAAAAAACCCTTTTATTGGGTTTTTTGATAAAAGAAGTAAAGTAGCTTGTTTCTTCATCAACTTAATGATGAAAATGTAAATAGTTTTGAAAGTACGTATATTTTTTTTTATATACAATACAACATATCACATAAAACCTTTAATCTATCAATCGTCAAAAACTAAAATCTTAGTTTAAGATTTTCACTTGCTTTATCTTTATTCCATGTTAACTAAGTATTATATCATCATCGTCAGCCCCATTTAAGTCCCCACTGCTGGGGCACGGGCCTCCCTCAATCACATGAGGGGTAATTGCCATACTCACCACGCTTGGCAGACGGGTTGGCAACGGTTTTGATATAAATGCAGAGTTTTCCTTCTCTGGGTGCGGATGATCATGCCAGCAGCTTTACCTTAGTCGCCTTTTACGACACCTCGGTAAGAGTGAGGGTGGCCTGTTCTACTCTGCCGGGCACCACACGACCTATTATATAATTGTGTATTATTATATAAGTATTATATAATTGTGGTGTAAAATCCGAATAAATATGTGTAGTACCAGTAAGCAACCAACCTTTTTTTTTTTTTTTTTTTGGTCCCAAACCCGCGCGCGGTGACGGCCGCACGTGTGATTCCGCCAATGTCAAGTGTTTAGAGAGACACGTTATATATTAATATTGACCGGTTCAATTTTAAGGTCTCCGATCTATTTTGAGGTCTTCTCTTTTGTTAGGGGCCAGCATCTAAAACAAATTAAAAGCAGCACATATAGACAACACAGCAGGCACAATGGCACAGACAGCCACATAAACGAAGGACAGAACAGAACAACATTTAACAATGATAATGTAGGGGTGGGAATAATTATAATTTTATATCGTATACACTTATATATTTACATAGATATTTTAAATAGTGGGAAATAGGGAGGGTTAATAGATAATGGAAATTTAAAGGGCGGGGGATTTTGGGTGGTAATACTTCATATAAGGATGTGGGGTATTTTGAGCAGTTAAAAAAAGTATGGTCTGTGGTTCCTTCGTCTATGCCGCATTCGCATATGGAGCTGTCTCTCACGTGGATTTTGTTTAAAAAAAACCGGTGTACACACGTGACCAATGCGAAGGCGACATATCGTAGATATAACACGCTTATCGTACAGCCTGTATTTTGTGTTAAAAAACCACGGTCTCCTAGGTATCGATGGCTGGACACTCTTGTAAAAGCGGCCTTTGGTTCTGGACGTCTCGTCAAAGCGGATTTGCCATTGTTCTGTTAAGGCCTTCGTAGCAAGTGGTGAGATATCACACGAATATATCGAATTAATGGGCGATCCATTCGCGACAGCTTCTTTTGCCCATGTATCGGCTTGTTCGTTGCCACTTATCCCACAGTGGCCAGGGATCCAAATTAATACAATTTGTATATCTTTGGCGCTGCATTTGAAAAGGGCCTCTTAATTTTAAAAATAATAGGGGAAATCGATTTCAATTTAAAGCAGTTACTCGATATTGCCAGAAGAGAACTTTTAGAGTCTGTAAATATTATGCATTTTTTGAGGTTGTGGGTCAGGACGAAAAGGATGGCTTCCAGGATTGCTAGAGCTTCACCAGTAAACACTGACGTTTCTTTTGGAGATTTGAAGCTAAGAAGCACCTTGTATTTTGGAATCCATACCGCACTACCAACCGGGCTTTCATCCATCGCTTTGGAGGCATCAGTAAATATGGGCAACCATTGTTGCCAGTCCTCATTTAGGCGTTGGGTGAATTTTTCGTTAGCAAGTGGGTCATTCTTAGTAAATCCAAAATCGAATAAAATGTTCGGTTCCAAAATCAAGGCGTCGTAATTAATTTGGAAGAGGGGGGTCGATTCGAATTGTAGCATTGGGTATGACAAGGAACGAAGTTTTCTGAAGCTTTGGATAATTCTAGGGGGATCTTTATGGGTCCAATATTTGCTTGAAGCTTCGTAGATCAGATCAGATAGAGCTTGAAGGCGGGGGATAAGTGGGTGACAAACTGACTGGTTTGTTCTATAAATGAATCTATCTGATATATACTGACGACGGAGGTCTAATGGGGGCTCAGCACATTCCACTTGCAAGGCGTTAATTGGGGAAGATCTCATGGCACCCAGGACTATTCTAAGAGCTCTTGCTTGGATCTTGTCGATTCTGTGGAGTGCCTCTTTACTGCATGGTTCTAATAAAAAGGACCCGTAGTCGAGGTGGCTACGAACTATAGCATTGTATAGTAGTTTTTGACTATACGGGTGGGACCCCCACCAGACACCGGAGAGGGATCTTAGGACGTTCAAACTATTTTCGCATTTTTGGACCACATAGTTGAAGTGGGCGATGCCAGACACTTGGAGTCAAGAATGACACCAAGGAACTTAACTTTATCATGAATTACTATGGCTTGGTTGTCGAGGAGAATTTCAATATCCGGGATATGTCTTTTCCTTGTGAATACCACAATGTTACACTTAGGTATGGACAAACTTAAACCGTGTTCATCCAGCCAAACTTTTAAATAATATAACGCGGAATTTAGTCGGTACGAGATGTCCTCAATAGAACTGCCAGTTGAATAGAGGCAAAGATCGTCAGCATATTGGAGGATATGGCTAAAACAGGATACGCTTTGTTCCAGGTCATAAGTGTAAAGGCTGTACAGGATTGGACTTAGTACGGATCCTTGTGGAAGGCCCTGCCATACGTTTCTTGGTGGGAGGATATGGTTGAAATACCTTATTTTAAGTACCCTGCCCATCAATAGATTGATTGTACAATGAACTAGCCTCACAGGGAGACTCAATCGAAGCATCTTCTCTCTGAGCACCGGAAGCAGGACATTGTCGTAGGCAGATGCGATATCCAAGAAGACCCCTACCAGGTACTGGTTTTTTGTAAAGGCCGTTCGAATATCCGTTACCAAAATACTCAAGCTATCCATTGTACCCCTAGATTTACGGAAGCCAAATTGAGTGCGTGCCAAAATACCTTTGCTCTCTACTAACCACTCAAGGCGGATTTTAATCAGGTGTTCTAGGACTTTGGACAGAGTGGAGGAAAGGGCTATAGGTCTATAGGATGAGGAGCTTTTAGGATCTTTACCTGGTTTTAGGATGGGGATGATTATCTGGGATTTCCATGATTCCGGAAAGTCGCTTGATAAAAAGATCAAGTTAATTAATTCCAGGAATATCTTTTCTCCTACGGGACCAAGGTGGCAAATAAAGGAGTAAGGGATACCATCCTCGCCTGGGGAAGTATCCTTAAGACCTCGAACAGCACAACGAAGCTCTGATATTGAAAAGGGGAGGTCGAATCTATCCTCACTCGCTAGGACAGGAGATGGAGAAGGGAGGTAATTTTTATCGGGGGCAGTGGGTGGGGATAGTTTATTAGAAAAGTCATCTAACCACGTCGATGGATCATTGGAAGAGGGGGAAGGATTAACAAGGGAGCCACGAAAGCGTCTGACGTTTTTCCAAATTAATGTGGAAGGGGATCTAGGAGCGAGGTTTTCACAAAACTTGATCCAGCCCTTTTTCTTTTTTTTACTTAATTCGCGTTTAGTTCTTGCCGCGACCTGTTTATAGTGGAGATAGTTCTCCATAGTCATTGAAGCCTTGTATTTCTTTTCAGCTTCCTTTCGCCGAGTAACCATTAAAGAACATTCAGAGTCCCACCACGGAGGAGGAGCTAGTTTACTTCGGTTGGGTTTCCTCAAGGGTATGCTTGCATCAGCAGCAGATGTCAAGGCTTCAATGAATATGGAGTACTTATCTTCGACGGAAGTTGGTGGGTCATCTGTCATCCTAGAAAGAAGGAGGTCTGCTGTGGTAGAAAATTTAGACCAGTCAGCATCACCGACTTTATACTTAAGGCGAGGAGGTGGAGCAGTGGAAGGGATAGCGGAAGATGGTTTGGAAATAACAATAGGGAAATGGTCACTACCATGGGACTGGAACAGGATTCTCCACGAACAAAGAGAGGCAAGGTTGGAGGAACACGCAGAAAGGTCAACGGCCGAGCGAGGATCCTGAGATGGAGTAGTTAGTCTAGTAGGCGAACCGTCGTTTAGCAGGCAAAGGTTTGAATCCTCAAACAAGTCTAACAGATCAGAGGCGAAAGTATCACATGAGTGAGAGCCCCATGCGATGTGGTGTGCATTAAAATCCCCTAGAACCATGATGGGGGGAGGAAGGGAAGACAGTATACGGCGGAGTTCAGGAATAAGGGTAAGGGAGGGGTGGGGTATATAAACTGACACAAAAGAAATATCCATGACTCGTACAGCCACAACATTAAAGGTTGGGCTGTGAGTCGGGATGGAAAGAGAAGTATAAATATAAGATTTTTTAATTAAGAGGGCACTTCCTCCATAGCCGTCGTCCCTGTCATCTCTGAGACAGGCATAACCGGTGACCCGAAATCGGGCCCCAGGCTTAAGCCATGTCTCCGAGATGGCAGCAACTGCTATGGAGTATTTATTAAACATATATATAATTTCGTTTTTTTTATGACGGATACTTTTACAGTTCCATTGTAGAAACTGCGCAGTGTCCATCATAGCCATTCTGCGACTGGTCTTCTAGCGGCGGTACTAAGCTACTGAGTTTAGACAGTTGGTGGGCAACGTTGGGCGGTATTGCATCACTAAATTTGGAGGTAATTTGGATTAGAGTGCTAATTAAGGATTCAATCAAAAAGTCATTACTGGTTGTTTCTGAGGAGCTCTGGGGGTTTTGGAGGGCACATCCATTTGGTAAAGAAGAAGACGGGTTACTAATTATAGCTTGGTGGGTGTGTCTGTCATAGCCTTTGGCTAGTGGCGATCTAATATGGGGGCTTAGGGTCACTGTCTTTTTATATACCTTTGTCATTGTAGGGGGAGTCTGGGGTGAAGGGTAGGTGGAGGCCTGGGTTGGGGTTACCTGCGAGAAAGTGGTGTCCTTAACTACGTCACTATAGGGACGCCTAACGTTGGCTATACGAGCGGATGCGTCAAAGTATGGAATGCTCTCCTGTGCCATAAGTAGCTTAATCTGTTTCTGTCTTGCCTGTTCAGGACAGCACCTACTTATGGCAAAATGTGCTCCTGAGCAATGTAGGCATGTGGAAGCTTCTTCTAATATGTTGCAGCTATCACCAGTGTGTTCCTGAGCACAACGGTAGCAGCGAGGCTTAGATCGGCATTGGGACTTTACATGACCAAAGCGGCAGCAGCTAAAGCACTGAATGGTGGGCAGCTGATATGTATGCACTAACAAGGCTGTGTGGAAGGAGTATATTTTTTCAGGCAGGGTTTGGCCAGAGAAGGTCAGTACCACTGTCTGTGTTGGGGTCCAAACGATGTTACCATTATTGTTCTTTTTTTTGTTTAATCTACGAGCCTTTAAGATCTTACCGCATTTTTCTGGTAATTCAACACTCTCTATGAATTCGTCCAGAGAAACGTCGACTGGGACTCCATGGGTTATTCCCATACGGGTAACAATGTAGGTTGGGATGTTAGCCGAGAACTTATTTGAGGAGAGGAATTCAGAGGAAGCAAAATCGTTTGCCGCAGTACCTGTTGAAAACTCAACAGAGATACGGTTCCTACCAACATTTTTAATTCCGTCCTTTACTATGTTTTTAATCCCCTTTTTAAAAACAAGTTGACCAAATTTAATTGCTCGAATGGCCGTGCCTGCTGCTAGGTCAGGCTCACTTCTGGACACATGAACAACAAACGGTCCGCAGTCGTTTTCTGAATATCGCCTTGATTCAGAGAAACTTGGGTGCATGTATATCGATTGTACTGAAGCCGATGAATCTATGTCATGTACATTTCTATGGCGTTTATCCGGGTTGGACGCATTCGTCGTGTCCAAAGGCAGCTTGTGCTTTCGGGATTCACCCGCGTTATTGATGTTGTCCTGACTATTGAAAACGTCTAAGGACATTGGGGAGTCATCCGGAGGATCAGGGGGGTTTAAGAGGAGGGATATCCATTATGATATCGCCAACGACCGGTGTAAGAGGTTAAGAGATGTAAATAAATGTATTTAATAAATGATTAGTTTTGTTATTTATTACTTACCCAAGACACAAACCACAAAGTTAGAAAGCCAAGAAGTTCAACACAGATAGAAAATACGAAAATAGGCACAAAAACACCTAAATTGAGCACTCGCACGTGTGTCACTCAACTCCAAAACACGGAATCCCAACCAACCTTATTCCGATAGTAAATCAATGGTATAGCGCTGTCATTCTACACAAATTTGACGTTGTATCATAGATTATGATGAAAATGCCCTGTTGGTCTAGTGGTGTAAGTACCGGCTGTGATCTCGGGGTCCTGGGTTCGATTCCTGGGTCGAGCGAAAAAGTATGTTTCGAATTTTTCGAACATAGCTCGGGTTTGTGATCACCAATCCGCATTTGGCAAGCGTGGTGATTAAGCCTAATCCCATCATAGTAGCGATGACTTGATTTCTATGATGGAGGGGCCTTTG